>SNQJ01S0063165.1:44412-63427 GCA_010110895.2 Picea sitchensis | reverse complement strand
TGCTGGTTAAAGATCTTAGCCCATGGTTTGGTCCGAGGTCACGTAGATTTCTCTGCTGACGTGATAAGAGCCTAGCGCACGCAAATTTGCATGAATGGAAAAGAGAAAAGTCATGTGGTAGAATATTTCAAGGGTTTAGCAAGAGCCCGCGAGCTAATTAAACTCGCTTAAGTGAACGATCCTAGACCAGGAGGTCGCACGAACCCCATGAGTGGTGGGGGTTTGCATCAGAGAGACCAAGAGGTTTTTCATAGATAGAAGAGTGCTTGAGAGGCTTGGGTCCTACTTGGCTATGGTGACGAGCATCACATATTCAGAGCCCGTGACTTTTGTGCAGGTAGTTGACCAACAAGTTTGGCGAGAGGCCATGTTGGAGGAGTATGAATCCATCATGCACAATGATGTATGGGAGGTGGTGCCGAGGCATGAGGGGAATTCAATTGTGAATTCTAGATGGTTGTACAAAACCAAGTATGTTGCATATGTAAACATAGAGAAACATAAGGCCTGATTTGCGGTGAGAGGATTCTCTCAGATAGAGGGAGTCGACTATGATGAGAAGTTCACACTAATTGCAAGATACACTTCTATTCAGAGTATTATTTCCATAAAAACAAAGATGGGTTGGAGAATACATCAGATGGATGTAAAAACTACTTTTATGAATGAATTTATTGAGGAGGAGGTTTACATAGAGCAACCGTAGGGGTTTGAGGTGTTGGAGAGAGATTCTCATGTGTGCCTTCTGAGAAAGGCACTTTATGGTTCGAAGAAAGCTCCAAGAGCTTGGTATTCACGAAGAGATGTTTATTTTCTTTAGATTGGGTTTGAGAAGAGAAAGGTAGATCCTAATCTCTACTATATCATTCGAGGTGAGGATACGCTCATTCTCATACTGTATGTTGATGATTTATTCATCACGGGAGTAGAGAATCTCATAGCTAAGTGCAAGCTGAGTCTTGCATTAGATTTTGAGATGATAGAAGTTGGGTTGATGCACTATTTCATGGGCATGGAGGTTTGACAGGAGGAGGGTCATATCTTTCTGGGGAAGGGGAAGTATGCTACAGACATATTGAGCAGATTTTAGATGGAGGATTGTTGTTCCATGTATACACCTATGGTCACCAACTATAAGGAGCTCGGTGCTTCAGATTCCGGGTTGGTGGATGCTATGAGATACAAGTAGTTGATCGGGTCCTTGATGTATCTGGTCAACACTAGACTAGATATTTTTTTTGCCGTGAACACTCTCAGCCAGTACATGGTGGAGCCTAGGAGTGTTCAATGGATTGGGACAAAGCATGCTTTGAGGTATATTGCAGGATCAATGGATTTTGGTTTGGACTATGTTAGAGGAGATGGGGTGAGTTTGGTTGGCTACACAAGCTCAGACTGGGTAGGATGTGCCACTGACAGGAAGAGCACCTTAGGGTGCAGTTTTGGGTTGGGGTCAGGAGTTGTTTCTTGGTTCAGCTGGAAACGAAAGAGAGTATCTTTGAGTTCGGTAGAGGCAGAGTACATGGAAACTAGTCAGGCTAGTTGCGAGGCAATTTGGCTTCGTAAGTTGCTGGTTGGTTTATTTGGTAGTGAGTTGTCTCTGACAATCGTTCACTGTGACAATCAAAGTTGTATCAAAATATATGAGAATCCAGTGTTTCATGACAGGTCAAAGCATATTGAGATCACACATCATTTCATCAGAGACTGGGTTCACCGTGGGGCAGTTCAACTTTAGTGCATTTCGACTGCTTAGTAGGTGGCAGACATTCTCACCAAGACCTTTCCAAGGGGAAATCATATCTATGTCAAAGACAAGATGGGATTGGTGAGAAACACTTTCCTCGATAAGAGAGAGTGTTGAGTTTTATATACCTTGGGAAGTGGTCCCCTTGTGTTTGCGATTCTCTAAACACAATAGGGAAATTTTTGACCCTTGTACCTTTACTTTATGATCTAATTTCACTTCGACTTAGTCACTTAAGTCATAAAGTGAAATTTGTCACTTAAGTCATAAAGTGACAATTAATTCACAAAGTGGGTGAATTAATAGACACAAAGCAAACTATGGAAACTTGAGTAAAGTGGGTTTCTAAGTGAGATTCTTGAGATGAGATCTCACCCTTTGATTAGACTTGGCTAAATTGATCCTAGACATTGATATTTTAAGTTTGTCTTAAGGAAGGCTAAAAGAGGCACATAGGGAAAAATAAAGATTCATTCTTCACTTCATGAGTTTTGGAGAGGAGTTGGAGAGGAGGAGAAAGGAGGGCACGAGATTTGAGAGAGGGGCCAGTCTTTGAGGAAGAACAAGCAGGCTTGAGGAAGCTCTCATGGAGGCCAAGAGCGCGAGGCTAGTTGGAGGGCACAACTTGTGTTGAGAGGCTCATACTAGCAGGCACTTGGTTGAGGGCAGAAATATTGAGGAGGAATCCCTATTGTTGAGGGAGTAAATCATGAGGAGGAAGCTCTATTGTTGAGGGCAAACCTTTGTGGATAAAGGGGCACAAGTTCATACACAACAAGCTTCATCTTCTTCAAGGGAAGAAAGCTTCTTTTTTGGCAGGCACAACAAAGTAGGGACACACTCTTCTAGGGGTGCACTATTCAAGGAACCCATTGCTTATCTTGAGAGGAGATAGAAACAATGTACATGTTCCTTTGTTTTTCTTTGTTGTTGTAGTATTTTCTTTCATATCTCCTTATATACATCTACTCCAAACTAGTTTTCCCCGGGGAGTTTTGTCCAAGGTCACGTTTACCAAAAATTACATGTGTTCATTTGTCATGTATTCTTAATTGTTATCAACTGTAAAGTAGTTAAATATCTAGATGGTATTACAAGTTTTAAGGTTATGCACGTGCTAGAATTGTTCAGCCTAAACTAACAATCAAACACTTACAAGAGCACCCTTAAAAAAACATGCAATCATCAGTCTAAAGGCATATTTGAGGGGGATAAAAATCAGAACTATTTGCTGTCCTAAAACAATGGTAAGAACAGTTTGGAACATTAAACTTAGAGCCCAACATGAGGTCATATGATAGACCTCTTGGGCAGCCTTTAGTACCTCATAATTTTTTAGTGTACACATTTGTGTGGCTAAGTGATGAATGTCGAGCCTTAATAAGAGCGTGAAAGTGCCTTCACATACACATATATCATAGCCACTAACTTGACGAGAACTGTGACCTCAAAATGAGAACTCTATCTCTTTAAATCCATATTTTTTGTGTCCAAAACACCAAAATTAACCCCAAATCGAGAAGTGGTGATAATGGTAGCATTGCTTTTTTTGGGGTTAAAATTACAACATTTTTAACCATGGTCTTAATAAACCATATTTTTGTTGATAAAAAACCTTAAAATCAATCCTTGAATAAAAAAAATGATGTTACTAGTAGCACACAAGTTTTTTTAGAGTTAAAATTACAACTTATTTGAAACCACTGCCTTAACTACTAGTACTATTGCAATTAAAACTTTAAAATCAACCATGAAATTGAAAAGTGGTACTACTAATAACACATTTTTTTCTGAGCTTAAAATTGCAACGTTTTTTTTTAACGATGGATTTAACAATTTGTACCATTGCAATAAAACTAGTAGCACCCTTTTCTTTGGAGGGGCTTAAAATCAACATTTTTGAATCCATAGTCTGTAAAACCAATACTACTATAAACAAAGCCATAAATCAACCTTAAAATATCCATTCATTTACGACTAGTTTATCACTCCAAGCACCAGACAATACATAATGACATGACAATATCACCCTATAATTTAAAAATTCATTTTACTTAAAAATATTTATTTACTTTTAATTAAAAAATCCAATACCAATTGCATTGAATTAAACACAAATTCTTTCATAAAAATAATGTTGCATTGTCCACATTCAAATAAGATAAGTTAAGACATTTTGTTATCATTATTCCTAATCAAATCAGGTAAGCCAACAAACATAGTAATAATTCATACTTCATGGAATATCCTATGTAAGTTTAAAAACTCCTTTAGAGGTACTATACAAACATCATATTAATAAAAAAATATGCAAAATGTTTCATACAATCATTGAAATTAACTCATGGATTTTGACACAACATAGGATATTACATAATCTTCAGATGACTGATTGGATGAAGATGTAGATAACCCATATTCTTCTCTGTTATCAATAGTGCATCATCTGAGTCTACATATATTCCCAACATTTTACATGTTAGAAGCTTTCTATATCTACAACTAGGTTCACGAGATTCCCATATTGCAATTATTTCTTGTGCCAACAACCTCCTGATAATCTCTATAGTCCTAGAGAAAAGAGTGACTCTTTTTTTCAAATGGAAGTCATATACAAGTATGTCAACCTCTAATTTTAAGATTTAAGTGTGACAATGATTTATATTTTGACCCTTTCTTTTTCTTTTTCTATTGGTCTATTTCTCGATTACCATATTTGGCTTGTACACACCATTAAATGGGCGTGTATACGTTGCATACAAATGTAGTTCAATTGCTATAACTTCTTCATTTTCTTTATTAACCTTCAAAACTTTTGCAATCCAGAATGGATAACCATGTGAATATTTAGTTGCTAAAACTACAATCATGCAACCCTTCTTAATATTTTACATTAAGCCCATGTAAAATTATTCCATGGCTTCATGTTGTGCACATGATATTTTAGATCAAATATACATTTTTCTTTCCTCTCCTTGTGAAGACTCATTAACACTCTAAGCTTCATGTTCTTTAACAAAATTTCTTTCCTCTTGTTCATTTGGCATACTTTTTGGCCAACTAAATGGAGTCTTCAAAAATATATCTTCATTTGTGCATTATGGGTTTCAATAATTGATTGCAATAACACTAACTTTGATGCATATATTTGACTATTTGAGATGTATTTTAGAAATGATAAACTTGTTGAAGGGCCTCATTCTGCACTAGTTGAGTACTTCTTTCCTTGTATAAGTGTTTTCCCATTAATCTTTTTGATACAGACTATAATGTAGGAAGCTAATGTCGTTTAGTTGTTCAATGCTTTTTTCTTCATGACGCGATCCTCAAGTAAATCTTCGAATATCAACAATGTATTCCAATGTGTGAAAAATAGGCTATGGAAAGTATGATTTCATAATAGTTTCAATTAAGTATGGCAAGCTATCAACATTTTTCCTCTTCAATGTTATTGCAGAATGAATAAACATTTGATCAATATTGCCATGTGTGTGGCTAACAAGAAGGAAACAAACTTTCACCTTTTGAAAAGTCCCAACTCAAAAACACATGTCTAGATATCCAAACACAATCTGATTTTTGTTTTCACAACCAATGTTATCCAATTGTATGTACAAAACTCGAGAAACATTACTAGACCAATGAGCAATCACATGATGAATTAAGTTGATAGTAATATTTGCATCATTAATGTAGTTAATGACTTGATGAGAATCATGACCTCAAAAATAGATCCCTAATCATAAAGACCTATATTTGGAGTAAAAAAAACCAAAATCAATCTCAAATCAAAAAGTGGTGTTCCCATAATCACTTTTTTTTTTCAAGCTCAAAACTACAACATGTTTCCACCATGGCCTTAAATCCATGTAAATTTGCAAACAAAAACCTTAAAATTTACCATGAATAAAAAAGTGGTGCTCCCAACATCACTACTTTTTTTGGGGATTAAAATTACAATTTGTTTGAAATCGTGGTTTTGACAACCAATATTGTTCCAAACAAAAAATTTAAAATTGATCCCCAAAACAAACACTAGTGCTGGTAGTAGCACCCATTTTTTTTCGGGGTTAACATTACAAATTTTTTGAAACCATGGCCTAGACAATTAATAATGTTGCAAACGAAACCTTAAAATCACCCTTTGAATCAAAATGTAGTGTTACAAATAACACATTCATTTTTAGTTTTGAGCTTAAAATTGCCATGTTTTTGAAATCATGATTTAAAAAAACAAACATTGTTGCAAACAAAATCATAAAAATGAAAAAAAAGAAAGAAATATATAAAGAAACTCTAAAACTATATATATATATATATATATATATATAAAGTTGCTTATACCTGCCTCCTAGAACCTAACAAATGTTTTAATGTAAATATACATAATGCTCTGTTCATACATATGGTTCGCCTCACTAAATTGTAACCTTAAACTTAAATGTAACTTCCAGATTTTTTATTATGCAATAGTAAATTTTTAAAACTTGTTGGAAAATGTTTTCATGGAAGTTCATATGAATTTCCTTATAACTAAACTAAATGGTAACTCTATCTAACAAAAAAAAATGTTAAACCAAACCAATTAATTTAATAATTTTTAAAAACTTAATAAAACAAATATCATCATTATCATTAATAATTAAATAATTTATTAAAATCAAAATAAATAACTTTATTTAGCACTTAACAAATAAAAAGGATATAACCATAATTAAAAGAAAAAATACAAAATACTTTCTATATACATAATTAAAAGAAAAATACTAAATACTTTCTATATAAACAAGCACATGACTCTTTGTGAAATGTAAGTAATTAAATTTCCTACTGTATGCACTTCTATAGTCTCCTTCATATTAAAAAAACTATAAGAGGTCCATCAAACATCCATTCCCTTTCGAACATAGTCAATGCTAAGGTAATGGAATCTGTCATTGTAATAAAAATTTCAATCCGGGGCTATGAGGTGCGGCCTTGGATTACAAAGTGTGAACAGATGTCGATAAACACAAATCTTGGTTGTGCTTCCTTGTACGCCCTAGCTGTCAGCTGGGAAACTGCGACGTCGAAAAATCCGTGCTTATTTAATGTGTCATAGGTGAGTTATATTCACATTAAAACAATTTCTTCATCCAAAGAATGCTGCCATTGCTTTTGCAATATCACCTTCAAAAAATTAACGAATGGTATGCCAAAGAAATAAATTTAAATATTTAAAAGAAATGATAAAATTCAATGTATAAAAGAAATGATAAAATTCAATGTATAAGGTTAAAAGCTCGTATTTTTTTTTTTGGGTCAATAGAAACTAATATATGATCAACTCAAAACTCATTACAATATACCATGCCCGTCGACAGATATAATAATAATAATTTAAAAAACATTTAAAAAAAACAAAAAAAAAATCTAATAAAAATTATGGATTGGAGTCAACAGAAGATTTGTTGAGAGATAGGATGAGGAATGGCTTCAAAACATTGTGTATTGTTCATAAACTACTATGATATGCTTTTTGATTTATGCAAACACGTATCTGATACTATAAATGTAAACATACTCATTACACTTTATTTCAATGTTTGTAGATGGAACATGAAGAGGTAGAAAATAATCAAGTCAATTTGGAAAACATTCCAAATAACCTAAGTAGAATATCCCCTACAAGTGATGAAAAAATGAGACATGCAAGCAACCTGAGCAACAATAATAGTTCGAGTGACGAATGATGATCATTGAAATTGAATGTTACAAGTAGTTCGAGTGATGAATGATGATCATTGAAATTGAATGTTACAAGTATACACTTTGGAATGTTTGTCTGTAAAAATCAAACATTTTGTTTAATGTGGATATATCATTTTGATGACTACATGTTATCAATAATTGTAAAAGTTATTTATTGACATTTTGATTGTCATGGATTTTTATGTTATCTTATTTTATATGAAGGTTCCCCTTTTTGTATATAATAAAACGAGTTTCTTATTTTATTGCATTGTCCAATGACATAAAATGTTATATTGCCAGTAAAATATATGGATGATTTACATTTTTACAATGAATAGAGATGTAATCATATGGTATATTTATTTAAATGATACAATAGATTAATGCAATGATTATATCCAAATTGAATAATTAAAATATAAAAATCAATATTTTAATACTATAAAAAAACTGATTTTTTGATCATTAATTTAATTTTTATAAAAAATTAAGATGTTGAATTTGCATATCTGCAACATGGAAAAATTCAGCATTGAAGCATTTTTTTCAATGGAATACGCATCTCGGAAAGCCCTCTAGGTACTTCTGCTCATTTTGAGGGTGGTACGAGATGTAAACTAGCTGGTTGTATTTTTGGCAACCTAACCCGATGGGGACATTGAGTGAGGTCCAATAATATCCATAGAGACAACTACCCTATGGACTTGACCATGTAACCTTATGTTTGTATAATTTACAACACTCAACCACTCAAGTCGAGCTAACCCATCAAACTAGCAATGAAACATAACAATACATTGTACTTATTTTAATACAATAGTACAATTCATACATATTTATGCATTGACACATTTCAAATAGTTGTTCAACATTGATGCACCCTATTCAATGTTATCATTACTATCATTACTATAATGAGATTTAGTGTTTTCTGCTGTTGTGTAATCAACGTCTCAGTGAGTAGAAATTTCTGTATGTTTCATGTAGTCATTGACTACCATTTTTCTGTTTTGTTTTCTGAACAGAATCTGGTTGTGTAAATCACCTTATATTTAATATAAGATGGAGAAAATTTTCTTCGGTAAAAGAGAACATATACACCGACGCTTTTAATATATGTAATAGACAGTGATACCTTAAAAATATAATACATGCCAATGCATATTAAATAATAATGCTTTTAATATATGTCATAGACACTGATACCTTAAAAATATAATACATGCCAATGCACATTAAATAATGATACACTCGTTAGTATTACATATGGGTGCATCGGTTTTCCCATCTCTCCCACCCAACATTTCACACCTACTAAAAAATGCATGTATTTTGAATAATAATTTAATGGCTTGTTAAATACTGAAAATTGGAAACAAGCTCAAATAAGGTGTCAAAAGTATTCTTACCATATTAGAGCCCATTGTTTAAACATAAGACTTAGCATTAATTAAATCCAACACTCAAAGCTCTTAGAGGGACTTACATAGCTTACAAATAAGTCAAACAATCAAAATTATGTGAAAGTACGTAAAGTAAAAACCAAAATGTGAAAGTAATCACACAAGGTATATACATATTTTTTGCACTCTTCAACGTCACAACATAGGGCAAACAATTCTCCTATAAGGTTATAGGCCCAATGTATTAATCCCAATAATAAATTTATAGAACAAACCAAATCAAGAGCAACCTAGCGTCAAGCTCATGAGCAAGGATAAGGATAGACTTGCATCCAATAGATGTAAGGTCCTAAGACACATTAGTAAAATCACATTCAGTTAAGAAGACACACTAGAAACTAATGCATCAAGTATAATGAAATGGGCAAATTTAGCTCAAAACACCTTAAGTATTTTATTATATATTTCTTTCTTTCTTGAATGATAGCCTCCCTTGTACCCTGGAATTATGACAAAAATATATGCATATGATAATTGTTAGCATGTAGTGTTTAATTCATGCCCATGATTACAACCTCAAAGAATAAGATGCATTGAATAATAGCCTCCCTTATATCTTGGAATTGTGACATGAAAATATATGCATATAATAATTCTTAGCATATAGTGTTTAAGTCATGCCCCATGATTACAACTTCAAAGACTCAAAGACAACGATGCATTAGGATTGGAAGGGCTTGGGTTAAATTAGATAATAGAAAACCACTTATTTGTAGTTAATATTTTTAGGAGTAGAACTTGGGAAAAATAAAATGGATAGGGTTGAAATGGTGACATGGAAAATGTTCAAAATGATGGGCACATGAAAACCTATGTCTAATGGGTGCACATAGAAGGTAGGTGTGTAAGATCAATAAGTTTTTCCCCATTCCAAATTGTAATCTTTTAAACTTTTTACAACAATGCAATGCACACATAGATTCTTAAAACAAAAAATAAAATAATTGTAATCACACATAAACAAATATTTACCCTGGAAATCTAAATTGGGAAAACCAACAATCTAGTTAGAGCCACACCTCTAATTCTTATTTATCATCATACAACTATATATATGATCCCGCGAAATCCAAAACCCCAAATCCATTGACTCGGGTCAGACTACAACCCTAATTTATTAACTGAAATTAGAAAACCATGGGCTGAAATATGATGCACCACTAAATTGCCAAAGACAAAAAACTGCCCAAACAATTGGCGAATAAACCCCCCAATAGGGGGACCTACTGTGATGCAAAGAATATAACACATACCCAACATTCTCCCACCTGTTGTTTTCTTTGGATACATGGGGCACATGCTTTCATGATAAAAAATCTAAGGTAAAAATGCCCATTGATTCTCTACACCAATATAATTTCTCAGTGCTCACAGATTTGTTAATGAATATGCAACATTCTCCAAAGTGTCCACCTTCACTAGCAACACCTTCTCTTCAACCATGTCTCTGACAAAATGATACTGAACGTAGATATGCTTTGTCTTAGAATTATAAGTTCGGTTCCTCGCCATGAAGATTGCACTTTGATTGTTACAATCTATCCTTACAACTTCTTGTACCAACACAATACTTGAACACAATCTCTGTAACCATACTGCTTCCTTGCTTGCATGAGTTTCCGTGTATTCAACTTTTGTAGTTGAGAGTGCCACTACAAATTGTCTTTTGCTCATTCAATTGATTGCTCCTCCAAATAGGTTAAACACATATCCACTTGTAGATCTTCTGCGATCCATATCTTCAGCCCAATCTGCATCAACAAAGCCATATATGTCCAACACTCTGTCCAATATTGTTCTTCCTTGGTAGCACAATCCATAACTAGTAGTGTCATAGAAATACCCGAAAGCCATCTTTACTGCTATTTGTTGATGCGAGGAAAGATTACATCCTCACTCAAGTATTTTTGAATCTCACTAGGCTAGGTGAGATAGGTGGGATTGTTACCCTGGGTTTATAGCCTCATAAAAAACATCAATCAATCCTCAAGAAACAAGTTCTTGGGCCTGATGCTATTATAAAATTGTATGCTTTGCTACTAAATAAAATTTAAAAATAGAAAAAAGTGTTTATAAATGAAGTTTATAAATTTTAAATGAATAAATACAAGATAACGTACATTTGAAAATCAGTACACAACAAGTCTCAAATTGAGAAAAAACCAAAAAATGATTTTATTGATATATTTTCTAAGTTACAACCAAGTTTCTCTTTAGAAACCCCTACAAGGGTTTGGACTAGAATTAGACTTAGAAGTCTAAAATGTAATTTTAAATCATACAAAGACAAATGGTGTTTGGAAGAAAAATACTAAGACTGAAAATAAACTGGATCAATCCAAGCTACAGGCGCATCATAGTCTTGACTTTGCAAAATAGTCTTAATCAACACTGAAACTGAATTCAGAAATCATAATCAAACTAAACATACTCTCAAGATGAATGAATGACCTTCTGAAGCATGTCAAAAGTCTATGCTTCCCAGTCCTTTCTTTTTGCCACCTTTAGAGTAACCTTTCTATCAACAAGAGGAATTAGCTCTCAAGAAACTCAGAAACGAATGAACGAATAAGAATTCTCACTTGAGACAAGAGCAAACCTTACCAAAAGTATTTCTCACTATTTTCTCATGTCCTCTTTGTCCTTGCTCTCTTCCTTTTATTCCTCAAAAAGTAGTTCAAGTGGCTCAACTACCTTTTGTTACTAAAGTTAAATACTTTTAGTTAATATAAGACAAATTTATTTATGATAAGGGTAAATAATAATAATAATATATAATAATTAATATGTGGGACCCCTATGTCTTTACTTCTTTTATTTTCAACATTTTGAATATTGCTTATAACTCCATAATAATTCAACAATATAAAAATCAGTGTTATGAAGCAAAACAATAATTCAAAATATCACATCAACATCTACTTGTATCTCCAAAAATAACATGATATTTGAGTTTTTCATAATAAATATCATGAATATTCTATCCATCCAAAAATAATATCAAGGTCAAAGTCACTGTCTTAAGACAAAATCAAAATAGTCCAAGGAACTTCTTTTTAAAGAATTCTCCCCTTTCTTTCATAAAGTCTTCATATTGAAACTTTTTCTCTTGAAGCTTTCTGGATGTATGTCACTCAAACTAATTTATTTCTTTCTACTATTCTCTTTTGATGATTTATGTTTAGAGTGGGTAGATGAAGATAATTTTTCAGTGCCGAGAGAGGTGACTTGTTTCTTGATTTTATCCAATTGGGAATCATGAGGTGGCACTTTGTGATCTTTTGGAGGAAATGAGTGAGCCATAGAACCAGCTGAAACGATAGGTTGTGTTGTATGAATAGGAGGTGGAAGAGGGAGAGGGGCATCATTTGGCCAATGAAAAATACCAAAGGGAGGCTTCATAATTATATTACCCTATCCATTATTTTCTGGTTGAACAAATGACATATGGTCATGTACAATATTAGGATGTGGCTGCAAAATCACATTGGGAGGAACTGGAGGTTGGGGAAAAGTGAGCTTCCCTCCAAGGTTCAAGTGACTTGTTTGAATCAACAGATGAAATTATTCAAAATTCAACATCAAAATGTGTCGAAAACCTCAATCATCTTGTGCCTCCCAATTTGCCACAATACATTAGGCATCCCTTCCCCTTTTTCCTCTTTCTTCCCTCACCTCTTTGTCTCTCCACCTCTGCTTTAGAAAAAAACTCAATCTATTTTCACCAACATTTCATTGGTGGAAGAATCCTTAGAATTAAGAAATACAATTCAGTGACAACAAACATCAATTACAATTTGTTGAACATGATTTTGGCTGCAGCTCTGAAACATAGTCATCAAGTATAAAAGGGAAAAATGAATGGGACAAGTGAAGTTAAAAGAAGAAAAGTTCATCTCAATGAACATCTAGCCTTTTATTTCCTTTCATTTTTGAAATATGAACTAAAAATTCCTCAGCATATGGTGAAGTTAAAAGAAGAAAAGTTCATCTCAATGAACATCTAGCCTTTTATTTCCTTTCATTTGAAATATGAACTAAAAATTCCTCAGCATATGTATATGCCTCTTTTCTTTTAAAATATGTGCATGAGAAAGGATATTTTTATGACAGGGATATATGAAAAAGACATGTAATTTGCGAAAAAAATGATAATATGATAGGAATGTATGACAAACATTGTTCAATATCTTAACTCTTTCAACCATGCATGTACATCTTCAATTATACAAACAATCTGTTTTCAAATCATTTTCAAAACCACATTTGTACATGCTGTAAATAGATATCATGCTTTGTTTATCATGCTGTTCAAACCATTCTTATCATTCAAAACTACAAGTCACATATATCACAATTTCTTTTAGTTATATGGACAAGGGATAAAAACATGTAAAATGGATTTTGTATGAGTGGGATTAAGGGAGATTAACTCATGGAAAATGAAATACATGCGGGAAATGTCAAGTCCATACAACAACCTTTTTAAAAAAACTCAGCCATTATTTTTAAAATGCCATCATATAATTTCCCTTCTTGATTGGTAAATAATCTTTAAGCAACTTATGACTTCAACCAATTTCAACTCATTAATACCGTCCATGACATAATATATAGTCAATTTTTTTATTGTCGAGGTATAATATGGCGTATATTCAGTTCAAACACCATTAAGCTTAAAGTATGACACTATGGAGAGAATTCGTCTTTTGGGACAACTAACCATCCATATTCACAACAGAACTTGGGTTCAAGTCTATTCAACCAGAGTCAAATTTGCATATAACTAAAGGCTCTGCCCTGAATAAAATAATCCTAGTCCAAGAAATAAAGTAGGATGCAACGACAAATAACCTTTAAAATTTCAGAGCGAAAGGGAGGCTCAACACAAATAATAAATTAATATGCGTGTATATATTTGGGTTCTACCTTGCTGGAAATGAATACCAGAGATGAACTGGAGCCAAAGAAAAGATAAAGAAACGAATACAACCAAAGATTGTATGAACCAGATTTCAATCAAACATCATTCCATGAATTCGGGTTCGAACCCTGTTAACTTGTGTAATAACATTAATGGGTATTTCCATTTACCACAAAGCACATAAAATTAACAAGAACTTAGTTGGGTTTGAAACCCTTATTGTATTGGATGCAAACAACAGAGGTGAGCTCAACCCATATCTCAATAGTTCACCATTTCTCCAAATAAATAACAAACACATAATGGAAAATGAAAGTATGAATAATGACAATCTGAAAACCAAGACCAGACTCCCATTTCATCCAACAACCATCAATTATTCATTTTACAATTTTTTCCAATAGGTGTAACACATACAACAAGTAAAACCATTGAAACCAAATCACCATTATCACCCAATTTTTCTCAGGAACGAAATATAAAGGAAGAGAGACTTTTACACTCACGACCAGTCAAATAGAGCCAAAAGATAATTCATTTGTAAAAACATTTCATGGAAGATATGTTAAAGAGATGATGCACTTACCTTGTCCAATGGCGAGTTTATACCAATGCCTATACAATTGCCACAACGACCAAGTAGGTTTGTTCCTCAGGCGAAGCTCTTTTCCAGAGACTGAGCAATAAAAAGTGAGCATAACCCTAGCTCCTCGAAAGATGGTAAGGCATGGGAAGACTTGGCATTAAATCCAATATCGAATCTAAATAAATGCATGGATAGCCATCACATCCATAATTTATTTACCATAGATTATGCGTATGGCAACTCACCTTAAAAATAAATTTATACCATGGATATGACCATATAATAATAAATCACACTTAAATTCCACCGAAAATACTCCATCACTGGAAATATTCTCCAACTTCCTTTTCATCAATTGTGAGTCCGATCTGATTTAACCGAGCACTGAGCATGTGCGCTTGAATATTCTACATAATTGTGAATCCAGTCTGGTTAAACCGACCACTGGGCCACTGATCCACCAGGCCACCAGGGAAAAAAATTTACCACCAGGAATCAGGCACTTAGATACATCACAATGCGCTTGTAAACATTTATTTTGGTTTGGTCAATCTCATTTGTACTACGTTCACCTAGATGTTGATTCATTTCCATGTTAACTTGTCACTTCAAAATAATAACTAATCAAGTTGGCGCTCATGCGAATAGGATAGGGTTTATTCCATTTTCACATTCAACTATACGTCATACATACTATGTGCTATATAAAACCAAACTTCATACCATTAAAAAAAACATATGCGCCACTCTTTCTATATTGCATATTAAAACCAAAGTCTTGAAGAATTTTCCCATGGGATTAATATTCATGACAATTTAAACATAACCTTTGTTGTAAGATTGATTTTCATTGATGTCAACTTTATAGGAAGTCTAGTAGCCTTTATAAGTAATGGGTATAATTGAATAAGTCTTCAAAGTGGTCCCCTTATGGTGTAGCTTTAAGCACGACTCTCATGAGAAGATGCTTTGAATAAGTTTACAAGAAACCCAGAGGTGTGGTCATGAAGACCAATTTTGACTGAGGAAAAATGAGCTTGAAGAATACTTCAAGTGTATACAAAACCCGCATAGATAGATAGTCCTCGTTATGTCGTTTCCAATGGTAGGTGGTAAGCCACATGGTTCCGCACAATTGAGGAGTTATGAGGTCATGAAGTTGGAAGCCCCAAAGATTGGTTAAGAAATCCATAAACAGTTGCATCAATATGTTACAAGTCATTAATTAAAGAGTAAAAAAGTTATAAAAAGAAAGTACAGGTCGACCCTAAACTGAAGAAAAGAAGTCACTTGGAAAAGTATAAATACAACTCAAGAATTATCTCATATTTACACACAATTTCAATGATTATCTATCTTTCAAGTGATCTTTTGGTAAGTCTTTCGTAGCATATATGAGGAAGTGGATCTGAGAAATAAAGGAGTGTGGAAGTATCAGAGTTGCAGAGAAGGAGGAGTTTCAGGAAACCCTAGTTTAGCTGACCCCCGCAGGTCAAGCTACTGGTGTCTCACAAGGCACCCTTGCGGGTTTTTTAGCATCTGTCACGCGAGGCCCCATGCGATATCTGACATATGTCCAACGAGGCCAAACCAGATTTGAAGAAGGATGCTTGGTTAAGGTTGCAACA
This sequence comes from Picea sitchensis, assembly GCA_010110895.2. Lineage (NCBI taxonomy): Eukaryota > Viridiplantae > Streptophyta > Pinopsida > Pinales > Pinaceae > Picea > Picea sitchensis. Next base: position 47,346 of record SNQJ01S0063165.1, on the reverse strand, counting down.
AGGTATGATGTTACAACAAGTTTGCTACATGATTTGAGATGGTATGTATCAACTATTTCTTCATAAGTAAAGGCATGTCTTTTATGTGATTAGTTGAGGCTTGTATCATGGATGGTATGACGCATGCTTAAGGAATGTCTTGGAGGCCCTTTTTGGTATATGGTTGCATATGGTTGAGGTCCATGTTTTGGTGATATTGATACATACTTGAGACATATCCTTGGTACTTAGTTTATGGATGTTATGGTTCATTGTTTGAGGCACATATTTGTGATATTGGCATATATTTGAGATATATACTTGGTATATGATCTTGATGGTTATGGTGCATACTTGAGGCTCATTGTTGAGTCATTGGCACATCTTGGATACTTGACATATGGTATGGTACAAGTTTTGGTACATGGTTGATGTGCACAGTTAATGTACATGTTATGGTGATGGTTTTGGTATCCATGTGGTGTTATAATATTTGCATGAGTAGTAGTGTCTATGTTGCGCCAAGGTTCGGGGGAAGCGCCCCCGAGAAATTTTTTTCCTCGAGAAACGTGTCACAGTTTTTTCTTGTTTTTTGTGTTTCCTCGATTTTCATGTCCATTGTTGGGAGGTTTTTCGGCACATGGTTTTTTGCCGATGGTTTTCTATTTCCGGTTAAGGAATTAAGGTTGTTGACTAATCCAGTTCATTGGGTTAGGTTTTTGGATGCCGCTGGCTGCTATTTGTATATTGTATTGTAAACAATATATCACTATGAATGAATATAGAATATGTTAGTTTTCCCCATTTGGGTTTCCATGGGAAAAATATCTGTGTAATGTTTGTATTTGTCATTGTATCTTTTCTATTCTTTTACTGAAAATCTGTTTGCAGTAAATATTGTACAAGGTTAAAATCTACATTTGGTATCAGAGATTTGTTGGCTTTAGGGGGACAATTTTGTGGTCAAGGGTTTGGCTCGAGACTGTGATAAGCCTTATTACAGTGGGAGATTTGTGGTATTGATTTTTCAGGTGGAAAGAAATGGTGAGAAATTTGAAAATGGAGATCGAGAAGTTTAATGAGAAAAGTTTTGAGCTGTGGAAGCTCAATATGGAAGATATGTTGGTGGACAGAGATGATCTAGGTGGATATCGGTGGCCACCCACCTTGTCCGACTGGCTCAATTTTTTTTTATGACAATTTACTATTTTTAGCAGTTTTTAACTTCTGGGGCCATTTGGAGGGCCTAAATGAAGGTTTTTCGGGATCAAACCAACTCAATGATAGCCGAAGGCATGATTGAAGCCCAAAAATGAATCTCCTCGACGATACCTTTCCAACGGGCTATGATACGCCTAAAACAGAGATCGTATGCAAAAGTTACGACCCTGGAAAGTTAATGTACTAACTTACCTAAACGGGGCCCACATGAATTTTGGCGCTTCATCTCCTAGGGTTAGGTATATGGATGTCTAGGGTTTTTGGCATTCCTGTTTATTTTAAAAAGGCCTTCAGAGCCTCATTGTAATCATCTTCTTGTGAATGCGAGTAGCCGTCACATCTCTTCTCAGAGATAAGCTGCCACCATTCTAGCAAGTCTTTCACTCTGTATTTTTACAGTCTTTGTACATTTATTTCATTAATAGAAAATGTGTATTACTGTATATATGTGTTTATGGTTGCATCTCTGATACATTTCTGTTACATTATTGAATATATGCGATATTTCTGTGCATTTTTTTATTATATCTCCGCTCTCATTTCGTGCCGAAAATAATCCGGATCAATGGTATCAGAGTAGGCAGCTCTTGATTGTTTTTCAGTGCATTTCCCCGATGAGGTGCGAGTATAGAAAGTTGGGTCTCAAGCTTGTCTGTCTTGAGGACAATCAATCTCGCACACCCAAGAAACCCTCAATGGCAGAAGAAAAGAAAAATTATGGAGCAGACGATCCTATCAGTCTGTTGCTTGAACAAGCTCTCACGTGACAGAGGGATGAAATGATGGAGAATTTTTCCCACATCCTTCAACGCCTCTCGATAGCATCAGGCGCATCTTCATCAAGCGACCGCTTTGGAGGCACGTCACCTTTTAAGGTACAGGTCAATTTTGATATTCCTATATTTTAAGGTTAGATAGATGCAGATGCCCTAGATAAATGGTTAAATTTGTTAGAAGGTTATTTCTTTGTTCACAATTTTTCCGACAGAGAAAAGATCGTCTTCGCGCTCCTTAAGGCTCTCACCCATGTCAAACATTGGTGGGAAACTTACTGGGAGAAAAGTTCCACAGAATATTCTGGAATATATGGGGCCGAGCCCACTTGGGAATTTTTTGTGGATGCGGTAAAGGAACAATATTACCCTGCTGGAAACTACAAGGACCAATACATGAGATGGACCACACTGTGGCAAGAGAGGGGCCAAGCAGTTCCGGAGTTCACCAATACCTTCCATACCTTGCGCACCAAGATGGGTATCAAAGACTCTAAATGGAATTTGGTTCTGAAATACCGTGGGGCTTTACAGAGATACATCCAAACTGAAATGGATTTTCTGGACATCTCATCACTTGGTGCTGCTTATCAATATGCTGTTAAAATCGAGCATAAATTTAAGCACCAGAACAAACATGAGTTCAGATTTGCAAATCCACAACAACCAAAGTATGACAAAGACATCCCTAACAAACAGTCTCCCGAAAACCAGTCCAAGCCACAGGAAAAGAAGGGTCATGGGAAGACAAAGAAGGACACCGGAAAATGGTGCGATTTCCACAAAATCCCCTGGCACAACACCAATGAATGTTGCTCAAAATAGTCATTGGTGGCCAAGATCAAAGACAAGGAGCCGAACCCTGATTCAGAATCTGATTATGAAAATACTGGTAAAGGACAGATCATTGACGCAAACCCCACTGCTATTGTCGCGACCGCAACAATTCAATCAGAATAAC
>SNQJ01S0063165.1:0-37286 GCA_010110895.2 Picea sitchensis | reverse complement strand
CAGAGACCGAAATAACTATGCGATGCTTGCACCACATAGGTATCTGATGAAGATGACTGGGAAGAAGCCCAAGATAGTTCCCCAAATGTGGATTAAGGAGCTCGTGCACTCCATGATCTTGAATGTAATTAAGATCCCCCACTTTGGCTGACATCAGGAGGTTAACGCTTGCATTAAAATCCTCCTTTCGTGATACATGGAGGGTATCTGTGGCTTGACAGGCGTGTCACTGTGGATCTGACGCTGATCCACCTGATCACTAGACTAAGCATGCAGGGACTGGACCCTCACTAGTTCTACCCAGGGAAGATGTCAGATCACTCCCTGGTACAATGAATAAAGGAAGCCTACGATGATGTAGAGAAGGGAAAGCGATGCTACAAGGTATCCTCCATCCAGGATGGTGCAGTGTGCCTAGCTTGTCAGTTGATTGTTGGCATGCTCGTTAGAAAGAATTGCCCGACACAAGTCACACTGTTCGTAGTCGACCTCGCAATGAAGTGTGTCGAAGGAATGTAGATGAACTAGGCGATCTACCTCGTCAACGAGTTGGAGAAGGATTGTCGCGAAGGGCAGGACCAAGGATACAAATTCCACTACACTTGGTTACTGGTGCTCATTTCATTTGTTGCTTGGTAGATGCTGGATGGAGCATCATTCCCTGAAGTCGATCCATCATAACCATTGGCCGTGAGGTTCGCTACCTTGTGGTATACGAACAATATGGTTAACCAGTGGCAGTAGAATGCTGTCTTCCATACTTATTAACTACAACTGAAGTGTGCCATTGAATCCTTTCCACGGATGACCTCGAATACACTCCATCGATACAGGCCACTAGCGAAGTTCTGCGCAGACCGACACTTCATCTACATCACCACGCATGGGGATGAAAGTAAGGAGGAGCTACAGTCTTACTATAAGTTGACTGAGGAAGACATGGAAGATATCACTAAGGAATGGCCAACAAAATTCCTTGTACCAGTGGAGGATGCACAACTCTCTGACCCCGATATCATCGAAATCCCATTAGTCACCCGGGTCGAACATGATGGACATAGTAGCGCCAAGAAAAATAAGACAAAGGACAAAGTCCAAGACATAGAAAGTGATGAGAAGGACAACACATAAGAGGAAACTGTGCCCGACTCACCTACAGGAGGAGGAGGAGACAAAGTGAACCAAGAGGAAGGAAGGGAAGAAGGAGAAAAGTAGGACAAAGGCGAAGCTACACTACCAAAGGATCCCCTCACCACAACAAAAGCATCGTAGAAGAGGAAGGTTTCCCCAGAGAAACCTTCGGCAAGGAAGAAGGCTCACACCAACAAGCCTCGGTTGAAGAATGTGCTCATAGTGGATGACATTGATCTCATCATCACAACTATAGAAGACGCTTTAGAAGACATCTTACAGAAACATGGGGAAAAGCAGGAGTCGATGTACGACAGAATAGAGAAAGAACTCAGAGACATCCAACAAGCTATCCATTCGAGTCGCGCAGTGCCTACTGTTCCATCCCCAATAGAAAATGTAGAATTAGGGGATGATCCCACCCAGTTGAAAAGGTTAGCAGATGTGAGAGAGGTTCGACTTTGTTGAGCCCAAGAGGAAAAGGAACATGCCACAGAGGCCTTAAAGCAAGAAAAGGAGGAGGTCCTAGAGAAACTTCAAGTTGCACAGAAAGAGAAAGATGAACTTAAGGCGATGTTCGAAGAGGACAAAGAGGAAATCCAGAAAGAGAAAGACCAACTACTCGCGTAGTAGAATGGGGTTAAAGAGACAATGACTAGAGCACTCTTCTCTGTGCTAGCCTTGGTACAGGAGGAACGAGAGTCAACAAATATGCAAGTGGGGAAGATCGCTTAGGCCATTCAACAAATTCAAGCAAGAGTAGTAGAATTATAACTTCAAGCAGTGCCGAGCACTCCGCAAGAAGTGTAGGATCAGAGGAAAGAAGCTGCCAGGAGCATAGTAGAATGAATCAGGGTGTTGGCCTCAGAATGTAAACAATTGAGTGATCGAAGTGTGCAGACCTTTGAGCACCTTGCATAAGATCTAGAGATGAGGATATTGGAAGTACAACTCCAAGAGGCAAAGCAACAGGTGTCCACCATACAAGCACAAATGAAACTTCTGACTGTAGTTGAAAAGATGAAGAGGTCACAGGAGCAGCGCGCAGTCCAACAATAGGTTACTGCCATCCAGATCAAGGTTATGGAAGTGAAACAAAGACACCAGCTGGTGCAGGACGAAGCCTAGATTCTTTTCGAAGAGATCGAGGGACAAGGCTCACAGTTGGAATAGATGGTCGTGACATTAGAACAATGCCTGGAGGGGCCTGTCACCGAGCAAGTAATTCAGGAGTTCACCGAGAAGGAGGCTCTGGCGAAGTAGCAATTCGAGGTAGCTCGAGATAAGCTTGAGGCCTTCGAAGCAGAGTTGCCCAGATCGGAGTGACTCAGGATGAGTCACATGCGAGTGTTGGGGGCCTGTTGGCCCTCGATCAAGTTTTGAGGAAACATTGGTCATGTTTGGCCATTTTTGGGACTTCGATAGGCTGGTTGAAGATGGAGTTCCCAGGAGAAGCGGAGGTCGCAGGATCTTGCCCAGTTTTATGGGATTTTTGGGTTGTTAGGGTTTATGTAATGGGTATGGGATGTCGGCCCATGGGTTTACCCATGTTTAGGCCTTTTTTGTAATGTATAAATAAGTAGCTAGGAAATGTAAGTAGAGGTCATAATATTAGAGGTCATGGGATTAGTGCATGACTAGAGTATGTTAAGACTTGTAGAGCTAAGTGCAAGTGATTGTAAGAGGCTTTGTGCAGATAGATTGTGTAAGGATTTGTGCCTTGACCTAATTCGAGGAAGGAGGATCTGGAAAGGTGCGCATAGATCTCCTGTCCTTTGTGGAGTTGGCTCTGTGGCTTTGTGCACATGAGCAGAGGAATGTAAGAAGCTTGAAGACTAATAAAGAAGAAGAAGAAGTTGGTGGAAGCTTGAAGACTAATAAAGAAGAAGAAGAAGTTGGTGGACGTAGCCCCACACTGGGGTGAACCACATATATTTTGTGTTGATTTGATTTGTGCAATGTTATTCATGTTGTTTATGTATTTATCTGCTTAGTGCACTGATATTGATGTATTTTAGATAGATGTATGGATGCTTAGTGCTGTATTGATGGTAAATGAATGCTAGATCTGAGTTAATGCTATGTGCTTGGAAGTGTTTGATCTGATTATTAATGCGCTGTTGTGTACATAGGGTTTAATCTGCAATGTGAATGGATTTATGAACTAATGCATGTTATTGGATAAGTTCTTTGTTAAGTGTTGTGATCATAGATCTGTGTCCCATCTAGGTTGTAGACACCTGAGTCCTACAACCCCCTTGGCTCTACCTCGAGTGAGACTTCATCTGCTTCGCAGGTGTTGCCAAAAGGGCCGATAGTTAGGGTTTTGTTGGTGTGCTATTGAAGCATTGAACCCTGGGTCTACCCCTGTGCCAACGATATCTAAGGTGTTAATGAACTTATGTACCGACTGTTCTTTAGGAATGCTACTCCAGGCTTCCTCACAACTTCGCATATGGTTCTTAGGACAACTCTGACCTGTGTATCTAACTTCCCAACCTTCATCTTGGTATGAAAAGCACACTGTCAACAAGGTGCCACATTGTACCCATTCCACAACGTTCTTCTTGTGATTCTCCCACCATCTAGGTGGTGTTACTTTCAAGGCTTCATCTAGTGCCAACAACCTCTGTTGTATTGGTACAAGCCCTTCAAATTCAAGTAGAAATTTCTCTAAATTATTCAAGCCATCAAATGTTTGAAAATTACTTACTTCTGTGCCAATACAATGAACTACTTTAGTCAATCTGGCACACCTCCGCGTAGAGACTTCATACATTATGTTCTGCCAATTTTCCAATGCTTCTTCTGAATTTGATTAACATGCACTTTCACTTCGCCAACTTAGACTTCCATCTGCTGTAGGATTAATATAATCCTGTTGTCCTGCTGTCACTTTATATATGTTCTCTAGCTCATAGGTGAAGTCTTCTTCCCTTATAGGTTCTGTGTATCTGTGACCTTCAAATTCAAGAGGTGCAATGATCCTAAGGTGATCACCCTCGAATGTCATTCTTATATTTTTTAGGTAAACAACAGTCAAATTTTTGAAAGCCCAATCAATTCCTAACAATGCAGGATAGGGACAACTATCACCAACAATCTAGATCACTTCGAAGTTTGCAAATGTCCTCACTCCGTCGATGTCCACACGGATATGCTCTAGTCTTCCAAAGGGGCTCACCGCCTGCCGATTAGCCATCTTGAGCCTAATAGGAGAGTAAATCAATATAGGTTTCCCCATTAATTTCCAAGTCTGCTTCGTCATAACATTTACATTTGATCCCAGGTCGAGGACTGCATAATCTATGTCGTAGTCTCCAATCTGAGCACTAAGGTGTAGTTCCTTGCTTGTTCTCCTTTTTCTAGATACTTGATTCACAACTCTACTTAGCAAAGGATCTACTCTTCCAATTTCATACTGTCTTATTAGGTGTTGTAGTTCCTCTACAACTCTTTCATCTTTAATCAAATTGATACAAGTATACAAGAAGTCCATAAGCTTGCTTACCTCTTTTCCTTGCCTAAGTGGGACAAAGTGATCGAATGGTGGAGGCATATCACATTTGTTGGGACAGGGGCAGACCCAGGGTTCAACTCTAATAGCGCACCAAAAATCCCTAACGACTGGCCCTTTGGACAACACCTGCGAAGAAGATGCAGTCTCACCCAAAGTAACAATAGGGGGTTGCAGGACACAGGTGTCTACAACCAGAGGAGATGCAAAGTGGATCCAAGGCAACAACACACAACAATCTAGTTATTCTTTATCTCCCTTAAACCTACTGCGCAAGTTATATCTTAGATCTAACACAATGATGAAATAAAAATATATCAGAAGGTAAACGAACACAACATCAATCACATAGAACAACAAGATATATGTGGTTCACCCTCTCCCTAGGGATACGTCCAAAAAAATTCATTTCTTGATATATTATGTGAAAACATACAGTTCTATCTGCACTCTTAGCTTGCAGATCTATCTCTCTTCTCTATCTCCCCTTCCTGCGCACCCAACTACAGGGTTGATCTTCGCACCCAGCTGAAGATATTACAATATAGAATGCTCTGACACACAACACTTCTCTCTCTCTCAATACACAATAGTATCAACAACAATGATCATCCACAATAACGACAACAACCCATCCTAGGTCCTCTAGAACTTTATTTATACGTTACAATGACCAACGTCTAGGTGTCAAAACCGTATATCCAAAACCCTAGGTGTCTAAAACCCTAGGTCAACTTGACCTGTACTTCCCGGGCTTTGCTAGCCTGTCTTTCCTTCTTTCCCGCGAGGTGCTCCAAAGCATCCATTGGTGGCTTTTTCCACTTGATGAATTGTCCCCGATCCATCTTCCTTGCTGATATGTCTCCCTCGATCCTCTTGTTCAATGGATAACTTTCCCTTACTTCACTCCTTTTTTTCTGCTTCTTTGACCACTTCGACCCAATATCAGTCAATGTGCCTTCCGCGTAGTTCGTATTTCGTCTTTTCTCTTCCTTTTCTTCACTTTCTTCCTTAATCCATAACCAAGGGCCAATAGGCCCCCAACACTCACCCGTGACTCATCTTGAGGCACTGGAGGTCTGAACCTTCTATTTCTCTTCATCTTCAGGCTGCATGGAGAAGCCTGTGCTCTCTGTTATGTTCCTCCCTTCCTTGTGAAGACTGTTTTTTCTGTGTCTGGTACCCAGTTTCAACTGCACCTGGTACCTAGACCCTTCTTCTTATGATTTTACTTAGAGCTGCGAGGTAGCTGGTTGTCGTAGTACAATTTCAACCGGCTCCCATTTACCAAACCTTCCTTCCATTTTCCCTTCAAAGTATTCAAATGCGTATCTCCTCCTTTTGTAACATAGGCGACCTCATATGGCCCAAGCCAATGTGTCCTTAACTTCCCTGGATGCTTCATGAACTTGCTGTCATATACCAATACCAGATCTCCTTGCTTAAAGGCTTTCTTCTTGATATGTCTGTCATGGTAGGCCTTTTATCATTCCTTTTGTACTTGTTGGTGAAATCCTACAATGAATCTGTCTTCTTCCAGTACTACCAACTATGCAAGTCTGTCTTGCATAGTGCCTATGTCATCCATATCTGTAAATGCTACAATTCTTAAGCTAGGAACTAAATATTCCATAGGTACCATGACTTTGAGACCATACACCAACTTAAAGGGAGTCTGCATTGTCATCTTCTTGCAAGTGGTTCTATAGGCCCATAATACTGTTGGTACTCTCAAATCCCAATAATCTCTGTTCACACTGCAAATATTCGTCAGCGCTGTCTCCAAGATCTTATTGAAATCTTTGACTATACCATTTGCTTGTGGATGGTATGGAGTGCTCTTTTGACGATGGACTTCAAATTCCCAAGTCAAGGCTTCAATAGTCTTATTAATAAAATGTGTACCCTTATCACTCATAAGGATCTTCGGGCATCCAAATCTGGTTATGATATCATCAAATATGAATTACGCAGCTATAGTTGGACTACAGTCCTTGACTGCTCTTGCTTCTGCCCATCTGGTCAAATACTTTATCGTAGTGATGATGTATCTTGCTTCTGTGCACTTTCCTGGTGGGTTGATAGGTCCTACGAAATCAATTGCCCATTTCTCAAATTCCTGCAAAGTTAGCTGAGGTGTTAAAGTCATCTCATCTCTTCTGGAGGGTTTCCGAACTCTTTGGCATACATCGCAATCTCTTTAGTATTCCTTAGCATCTTTGTGTAAAGTGGGCTGCCAAAGGCCAACTTTAAGAACCTTTTGTGCTATTTCTTTCCCTACATAGTGTCCTCCTGCGATGCCTTCATGTGATTCTGCTAGAATCAGTGGTCTCTCTGGCTCCATAACGCATCTCCTTAGGATCTCATCAGGAACCATATTATAAAGCTGTCCAACTATAAGTGAAAAATCTATAGCTTGAACTACCAACTGTTTCTTCTGAATGACTGTGTATTCGCGAGGTGCCATTCCTGTTGACAGGAACTGAACTATCTTGGTGAAGTGATCATCCACTTTTCTGATGGCCAACAACTATGCATCTGGCAGTGTATCCTCCAGACTAGTAGGTTCCTCTCCATGTTCTAACCTAGACAAGTGGTTAGGACCCTTGTTCATTCTTCATGGCTTGACCACAATATCAAAATCATATTCCTGCATATTCTTCCCACAATAACAACAACCATCTGCATATTCTTCCCCCCAACACTAGATTTTTGACTAAGTATTTCAATGCAGAGTGATCAATGAACATCTTAAAATGTCCTCCCAACAAGTAGTGTTGAAACTTTTGCAACGCATACACCATGGATAAACCTTCTCTTTCAATGGTAGTGTAATTTATCTCAGCTGTAGAGAGCGTCCTGCTAGCAAAGGCTAACAGATGGTCAATATATCCTGCTCCTGGTTGTGCTAACACTGATCCTAATGTAATAGATGACACATCAACTTGCACATGGAATTCCTTACTCCAATCTGGGAAAACCAGAATGGGCGCAATTACCATTTTCTGTTTCAGTGTGTTGAAGCTCTGCTGACATTCCTCGGACCATTGAAACTGCCAATCTTTCTTCAATAACTTCTCCATAGGTGCTTTCATTTGTGCATATCCCTTGATGAACTTTATGTAGTATCCTGTATGTCCGAGCACAGTGCGCAACTGTCTTACTGAAGTAGGAGGAGGTAGATCAACAATGATGGCAATCTTGGAAGGATCTACCAACAACCCCTGCTTACACACAATGTGGCCTAGAAGCACTCCAAAGGGTGAAAAGAAGATGCACTTCTTTAGGTTCAGGGAAATCTGAAATTACCTGCACTTATCCAACATTAGTCTTAAACATTCAATACGATTTTGCAATAAGCTAAAAATAGTCCAATCATCAAAATATGCTTCCAAAAATTTATGTAAAAATTCATTGAATGATTCGACCACTACCCTAGAAACAATGGCTGGTGCATTCTTCAGTCCGAAAGGCAACACTGTGTACTGGTAAGAACCCCATTATTTTGCAAATGTGATCTTATGGAAATCTTCCTTAGCAATCCTGATCTGGTGATAACCTAAAAATCCATCCGTGAAGGAGTAAACTTCCTTTCCTCCCACATTATCCAACTCTTCGTCAGTAAACAATGTAGGGAATGGATCATGTAAATATGCATCATTCAATTTCCTTAAGTCTACATAGATTCTGATCTCTTTTGTCTTCTTATCTTGGACCACCATAGGTGTAATCCATTCTGGCTCTTCAATATATTCTATGATTCCTGCTTCCAACATTCTGTCTAATTCAATATTGACTTTCTGCTTATATTTGGGATTCAGTCTGTAAGGTCTCTACTTGACTATCCTTGCATCTGGTTTCAAGGGGATCTTCATCTCTCCCATGGTCCCTTTAATGCCCTTCATGTCGGTGAACTTGGTTGGAAACAAGTCCTGATACTCATGTAGTAGTTCTGTGATCTTGTGAATAGTGGCATGATCCCAATAATCTCCAACGTTTGCGAGCTTAGGTGCTTGATCTGTTCCAATATTAACTTTCTTGATTTTGATTAGCTATCCAATAAAAGGTAGTTCAACTCCTAGTCATTCTATGTCTCTCTGTCCTTCTATCTCTGCGATGTTCACTTTCCTAGGATCATCATCTTCATCAACATTGATATTGTAACAACCTTGCAATTTCTGAAGTGGTGCAGTCCATTCATCTTCTTCTTTCTCCAAAGGGAGGTTAGGTGCCTCCTCAAAGACTTTCTGTCTTACAACTTGTAACGCTTGATCTACTGAGGGGTACCGATTCTCAAATAAAAATGTAGCTACAAAGTTCTGAGTCATACCATGCCAATCTGCAGTAGTGAGGCACAATTCTGCTTGTAGACACCAATTGATATATGTTGTATCCAAAGTGTTAATGAATTTATGCACCCACTGATCTGGAGGGATGCTGCTCCAGGCCTCCTCACAACTTTGTACATGGTCCTTCAGACAACTTTGACCTATGTATCTAACTTCGCACCATTCGTCTTGTTCTGAAAAGCACACTGTCATCAAAGTGCGACATTGCACCCAGTCCGTGATGTTCCTCTTATGTGTTCCCCACTATATTGATGGAATTGCTTTTAAAGCTTCATCCAGTGCCAACAGTCGATGTTGTACTATTACAATTTCTTCAAATTATGACAAGAATGTTTCTAAATGATTTAAACCATCAAATGTGGGCAGATTGCTTACTTCTGTGCCAATCCAGGGAACTTCCCTGGTCAATCTAGCACACCTTCTCGTAGAAACTTCATACATTTTGTTTTGCTAGTTCTCTAGTGCTTCTTCCGAATCTGATGAGCATGCGTTGTCACTTCACCAGCTTAAGTTTCCATCTGCTGTAGGATTAATGTAATACTGTTGTCTTGCTGTCAATTTATATATGTTCTCTAGTTCATAAGCACTATCTTCTTCTTTGATGGGTTCTGTGTATCTGTGACCTTCATTAGGATCCAGAGGTGCAATGACCCTAAGGCCATCACCTTCAAATGTCATTCTTCTTTTCTTTAAGTCAACAACAATAGAATTATTGAAATCCCAATCAATTCCTAACAGTGCAGGATAAGGACAACTATCATCAACTATCTCAATCACCTTGAAATTCACAAATGTTCTTACTCCGTTGATGTCCACGGGGACATGCTCTAGTCTCCTAAAGGGGCTTACTTCCTACTGATTAGCCATCCTAAGCATGATAGGGGAGTAAATCAACTTAGGTTTTCCCATCAGTGCCCAGGTCTGCTTCATCATAACATTGAATTATGAACCTAAGTCGATGACCACATAATCTATGTCATAATCTCCAATCTGAGCATTAAGGTGTAGTTCCTTATTTGTCCTTCTCTTTCTGGATACTTGATGTACTACTTTATTCAGCAGAGGAGCTATCCTACATATCTCATACCGTTTGATTAAATTTTTTAGTTCTTGTACAACTCTTTCATCCTTAATAAGATTAATGCAAGTACATAAGAATTACATAAGCTTTCTTACCTCTTTTCCTTCTCCAGGTGATGCAGACTGATCAAATGCCAAAGGCATTCCACATTCTCTCACTTATGGTTGTGTCTTTGATGAAGAGGCCTGATCTCTTCCAAGTAATTTTCTTGCCTCTTCAAATGTCTATTTCTCTTCCCTCGGATCAAACACTTGTGTCTTCTCGGCAACTCTTCTGACCCTTGATTCTTCTGTAGTCTTTTCTTGGGTCACTTTGTCTTCTCCTGTAACAACACCTCCTCTAGTGATAAAAAAAACTCTGGGATTCTCTCCACGAGGTTCTGCTGAGATTAGTTGTACTTGCTGGTTTCCTCCTCGTCTCTCCTAAAGCTTGGCTAACAACACAGGGAAACATTCAATGACATGTTCAAATGCGTTGCAGTAGCAGCAAGTGGTATAAGGGTTTTGACAGTCCCTTGCCAAGTGACCTGGCTGTGCACAATTATAACAAATGATCTAACTGTGACCTCGACCCATTCCTCCTCCTCGTCCTCTTCCTCTGAATCCATCGTGAGGGTTGAAGTTTCCTCTTCCAAGAGAGTTAAATTGCATAGTATTTCCTTCCTGTTGTACTTCACCTTGAATCCTATATGTTTCTCTTGACCTTTCATGCAAGAGGTCATAAGCCCTACAGTCTTTCTCATCATTCCCCACAGATTTAGAGGATGTGCAGTAAAGGTTTGTAGGTGTCTGGACATATTTTTTCATGTAATAGCATTCACCAGGGCGATGTCTATTTCTACATACCTCGCACCAGGGTAGATTAACCTTCTTCAAAGGGCTCAGAGCCCTAGAGGCTAAGTACTCATGAAATAGGGGACATTTCTCCTTATCGTGGCATTCTGATTTGCATTTGATACACTAGATCTCATCTCTTTTATCTTTTCCCTTGTCTTTCTTCATATCTTCGACCTGCAGAGATAAGATAGTTAGGTGACTCAAAATTTAACTCATACTTGAGATGGATTCTCCCATAGGGGCTAACTCTAGTTTCATGGCAATCTCTAAGGCCTCAGCTTGCGAAGAAACCTTTTGTTGCATCGGAGGAACTCTGATGTGTGGTAGGAGGGCAACAATGAAGCATTCATTGTTCTGCTCATCTAGGATTTGAAAACTAAATCGACCTGTTAAGGTATTAAACCTCTGATCAAACTCCCAAACATGTTCAACTACTTTCTGCTTGATTTCTTTCAGTTCTGTAATGCATTGTGACTCTGATTTGGGTTTCTTGAATTCTGCACTCAACGCAGTCTTGATCTCGTTCAACGATTTAGGTTGTGAAACTCCGTTAACATACTTCATGTACCAGATCAGTGCATGGCCTCTCAAGTTAGTACTAAACTGAGCCCTCTTAACTGCTTCATCATTGACTTGCTTAATACTCCATACCGCCTCACATAAGAACCAATGCTGATCAGGATCTTCAGATTCGTCTCCTTTAAAGATAGGTAGCCTCATTTTATCTGCCATAGATCTTCCTAGGTTTCTTGACTAAGTATATACTGAACTACTGGTAACAATTCTCTGAGTGCTTTGGTAAATCTGACTACTCTGGTTACTTAACGCTGCTAAAACAACATGAGGAGTAATAGTACTTACTTCGTCAGTCAACGCAGTTCTTGAAGCTTCTGACTCTTCTCGACGAGGTTCTTCAGTATTCTCTTCCTCTGCTCCAACGGATCCTGACTCTTCCTCGTTCAATAGCTCTTCTTATTATCCATTGTAGAATCCTTCATCTTGTGCTAGTGGTTCGTGGCTCTGCTCAAACAGGTTTACTAGAGGAACCTCTCTGAAGGTTCTCCCACTACACATATGTCCTACCTCTGTGTCACTGTCGCTGTTTGAGTTTTTGAACATTAACGCTTCAACCAATTACTGTATCTTCAAGATGTTCTTCTCATGCAATAGCATATTGATCTTCAACTTCAAAAAGTGTAAAACTTTTCCTCTCGGTCCTTTAAAGAAATACCTCTCTGCTTGGCTATATGACTCTACTCTGTCAATAGCAAACTCAGTAATGCACCCTCCAATAGTGCTATCAAACCAGTGGTATACTTCTCTTGACACGATGTTATCAACTCTCTTGACCTTCGTGATCAACGCTGACGTCCAAACCACAAGTGGTCAAAATATGATCTCAAACTGGGTATCTGCTAATCTGGCTAACCACTCGTATAGTTCTTTATGAATTACTCCAAAGAAAATCTTGTGTATATCAGTAAATATATATCTTCCCAACCAATCCTCTTTACTCAAGCTAGGGTTCTTGTTCTGAGCTTCGACGAAGTCTTTTTCTTGTTATTCGATCCACTTCTGAATCTTTGTCTTCGATGGAAACCACCTTGAAATTACCTCAAGAAGATCTCGGTCCTGGCAACAGAACCATTTGTTGGCACAGGGGTAGACCCAGGGTTCAGCTCTAATAGCACACCAACAAGCCCTAACTACTGGCCCTTTCAGAAACACCTACGAAGCAGATGCAGTATCACCCGAAGTAGCAATAGGGGGTTGCAGGACACATGCGTCTACAACCAGAGGAGATGTAAAGTGGATCCAAGGAAACAACACAGAACAATATAGTTATTCTTTACCTCCCTTAAACCTACTACGCAATTTATGTCTCAGATCTAACACAATGATGTAATAACAGTATATCAGAAGGTAAGCGAGCACAACATCAATCACACAGAAAAACAAGATATACGTGGTTCACCCTCTTCCTAGGGCTACGTCCACAGAACTGCGTTTCTTCTATCTAGTAGTGACAACGCCTCTTCTAGTAATAACAACGAATCTGGGTTCCTCACTGTGAGGTTCAACTGATATTAGTTGGACTTGCTAGTTTCCACATCGTCTCTCCTAAAGTTTAGCTAACAATACTAGACAATCTTCAATGATGTTGGAGGTAGGCCAAAGCGGAAAAGAAAGGCGGTTTTGGGAAAGAAAGCATGCACGAGGAAAGAGACAACTGGAAGGAAGAACAACAGGCACACATGCGAGGGAAGACCTAACGATGATAGAGTTAGGATTTTGGTAAGGTATTGTAAACGGCTGAAGAGACAAAACTGTATAAATATAGATACTTAGGTATCATAAGGGGTTGGTTCAGATATATACTTAGGTATCGTGGGGGTTAGGGCGGATTATTGTTTTTGCTATTTTAGTTATGCATGAGTTGATGCGATATGCAATATTGCGTTGTATGATATATTTTGTATAAGCTGTTTAGCTGGAGGGGATGAAGGAGGGAAGATCTTGAGGGTTAGATCGTAGGCTGGGGAGCCTGGTGCAATCTAGTCTGCCTCATATAGATATTACCCGACAGATAAGAGTTGTAAGCGTGCGACGCTGTAGATGCGAAAATACTATAATAAAAGAGATGAGAGCCAAATCTTTGTGGACGTAGCCCAGGAGGGGGTGAACCATGATAACATCTGTGTTATGCGATGAATGCATGCATATATTTATTGTCTTTAACAATTATTATTATGTTGAATGAATGAATTGTTATATTTCCTACTTATTCGCTGATAACATTATATTGTGGTTACAAGTTATAATAAATGGTTCAATATATAGCTCTCTTATCTCACACTCAATCCTAGGCTGTAAACACCTGAGTCTTACATCCACCCATTAAATCTATCTCGGGTGAGACTGCACAATGCATTCTGTGTGCTGTGTTGCCTTCTGGTTTAACAGGAGGGCCGATAGTTTTAGAGGCTTTGTTGGAAACCCGAACATACATGAACCTTGGGTCAATAAACGCAGACAATACAGAAGAATATTAACCAACAAATGGTTCCGTTTCCGTTGGTAGGAACAAGAGAGGGTTGAGTATATGAGATAAGTTGAAGACCCGCTGAAGGAAAATCAAGAAAAGATTAGGGCAGAGAGCAATGAGCCATTAGAAGGGAATGTTGAGACCATGGAATCCCACAAAAGCAGAGATCGAAACTTGGATAAGAACCAAAGAGCTGTATTTTGCACAAAAAGATAACAAAAACCCTAGAATAACACCCCGAAAATATCTTGAGAAATACATGTTTAATGATTTACACAAAGTCTTTTTCTGTGATTTCCCACAGTTGTTGCAGGAGTGGATAATAAGGTTGAAGGATAACCATGCAATGGATCTAACAGTTAGAGTGGACCCCAGTACAGATTGAGCAGTTACAACAAGTGAACAACAAATTCACCCATGCAATAGAGTTTTGGCTTTACAATATTGTGGCAGGTTTTATCACAGAGTTTGTAGCCGATACAACGATGTCGTACAACGCAGCAGAGCAAGAGTTTTTGTGTGGACCTCGAGGAAGGTACATTCGATTGCTGTATACTTCTATTAAGATACTGCTATATAACAAAGATGTAATGACTATGGAGTCAGACAACTAAACTTCCCTGCGTGCATGGGGGAAGGGAGGAAGCATTGACAGAAAGAGGAGAAATGGAAGGAGGAAAGGATAAGGGAAAGAAGGAGGAACCCTTGGACCCAATCATGATGGATGACGACCAAATCTGGTGGATCTTGGAGACAAATGGAAAGGCGCGTAGAGGAGTACCCTACCAATACAAGGTGAATACCAAGAAGAGATACGTAGCCGCGAGGGAAGGCTTGGCGAGTGATGAGAAAGGGGTAGAGGATATCTGGGTTGTGGAGTAGATTGAGGAAATCCTGTGTGCAACATATGAAAGTAAGACGAGGGGTCCAAGAGCAGGAAGAAAAGGAAACAATCCTATCCATGTTAATGTCAGTGTGGAACCCATAAACCCATGTGCGACTAATACACCAAAGAGAACACCACCGTTTAGAGAACCGAAGTTCAGAAGAAGTCCAACAACAGGAAGTACATCTACATAAGGAGAAACAAATGGAGGAGCCAGTTCAGGAAGCACTAGTCAAGTATCTACACCATGCAGAGGTAGTAGTTCGACATTTAGAATGGCAGGACACGATCCCACCATCAAGTTACCAGAATTTCAAGGAGAAGCAATAGAAGACCCTGCGAAGCACTTGTTCATTTGTGAAAATATTTGGGAAGAAAAACAGGTCACTGATGAAGATACCAAACTTGCACAATTAGAGATTACGCTAAGAGACTACACATTAGACTGGTACATGATTTTAGACGCAAACAATGCTCCTGGGACGACAAGGACACTGACCGACATTAAGAAGTTATTGATAAATGAGTTCCAGAAGATGAGCTCAGGGGATCAATACATGAATGAGATCATAGAAATCTGACAAAAACCAGGAGAATCCGTATGGGATATTGACCAGAGATTCAAGCGACTGAAGGGAAAGTTAAAATACCTCATGACTGATATGCAACATCGACACTTGTTTGTTAATTCACTACTCCCACACTTAAAATATCCATTGCGACAACAATAGTTCTAGACGTAGGTAGAGGCTCTGTAGGTAGCCTTGCAACTGGAATAAAATTAGTATCAACAGACATATCCAGCTATTGAAGAACTAAAGGACGATTTGAAGAACTTAACATTCCAACTCAACCAGAATAAGAATAAGGATAAATGAGAAGCCATTTGGTGTACCACATGCAGGACGGAAGGACACCACAATAATGAATGCCCAAAATTCACGCAATATATGGTAGTAGGAATGCCAAACTAGTTACCCACAGGAGGACCATGGTGTGAAGTCTTTAAGAAACCAGGTCACGACCCCTATCACTTCCCGATGATGCAGAAATACCAGACAGTCCCAAAGAATTCATACTGCACCTTTTGCAAGTCATTGGGCCACGATGACAAAGATTGTAGAACTATGGAGTTGATGCGAGAAAGGACATCAGACGCATATATAGTGTAGGCAGAAATGATGATTGGGCAAGCTGCACCACAGTTTAATCCAGTTCCAGCTCCACACAACACTGTGCAACACCAATATAATATTGTGTAACAACCATACAATAACACGTAGCCACAGTACAATGCAACACAACCTCAATCCAATATCGCGCAGTATAATCAGGCACCTCAGTATAATATGCCGAGAGGAGATAGAGCAGGCTACAGAGGTGGAGGATGAGAAAAAGGAGGTTTCAGACGAGGTAGAGGACCAATGGTGTGTCACAATTGTAAAAAACTGGGACATTATGCAAGAGAATGCCCACTTCCAACAACAACTTGTATGTATTGTCACGCATTGGACCACGATACAAAAGAATGTCCGACACTACTAGTAAAGATCCAGGAAAAGAGGAACCATAATAACTAGAATGTTTAGTGGATTTTAGCCGAAGCAAGGGATGAGGGATGAAATATCAACATAGTTACCCACAGAGGAGAGAAAACAAGAAACGATGCAGCTCGATAAGAGCCAACACAAAATCAATGGGTGAAAAAGAACGCCGAACCAAGGAAGCAATTCGACGCGTAGAAGGAAAAGGAGATATTTAAGCAAGCCCAACAAGAATTCCAGAAGGAAGATATTGTGACAACTTCAACTGCGCAACAAATTAAGGAAGCACCAGAATACAAAATGCCTCCGTTATTGGATCATACCAGTGAAATACATTCCATGGGACAAGTAAGTACAATCAAAGGATTTTTTCAATCGTGTGTAAAGGTATTAAGCGATCCATCATCTGTCAAAATATTGCAAAACATTCTAGAAAAATGTAGCATCGAGACGAAAGGAAAACTAGAACAAAAAACAGTCAATCACCTACACACAAGAAGAAGAAAAAGTAGGGAGTTTAGACTGAATGCCAATATTAGAGATTTCAATATGGGAGACATCATACTGGATCTAGGATCTGAAGTTAATGTATTACCAAATAAGACATGGAAATGCATGGGAGAGCCCACATTAGGATGTTCACCTGTTCAATTGAAACTGGAAAACCAACACAGAGTTGTACCAATTGGTAGATTGAAAGGAGTGACAGTAGACCTAGATGGAGTGCACACTAAAGAAAATTTTGAAGTCATTGAAATAGTGGACGACACAACATCTTACCTAGTGTTTCTTGGTTTGGATTGGGCGTTTGATAACCAGGCCATAATCAACTTGAAGCCTATAAAGATGACATTTGAGTCAGGAGAATACAGGGTCATCACGCCATTAGACCCATAAGAGGGGGAGAGGTTTGTAGAACCTACTTATTTGGACTTAGAGGAAATCGTCCAGTTGTACAGAACAACTGCACGCGATGAGGATTACGTAAACCCAACTGTAGACGAAATACTCAGTTGGAGGAGAATTACTTCATGTGAAACAGACTCAGACACCAGTTTAGAGAACTGGAAACAAAGGCTACACGAAGTATCCACGAGGAGATGTGCCTGAATATACCACGCAGTAAGATGGGTAGGCACAAAAATCAGAGAACCACCCAGTTTGTACAGAATCAATGATTTGGAAACATTTTTGACACAGTATGAAGACAAAGTCTTAGAGAACCAAAGACTGTTAGCACTTGATATAGCACTCAAGGCCACACCTGCAAGATGGTGGGGCGCACACAATGAGACAATCACAGATTGGTACCAATGTAAGTGGTTACTGCGCATAAGGTCCGGTGCAGAACAAAAAAACAACAAGCAACATAAGTATGATGGACAAGGGGCACCGACAAAACATTTGGAGGAGTGTAGAACGCTGTGTAAAATGACACCCCCAGAGGAATGGCCTCATCATTTTATACACACTCTAAATGCCATACCAGCGAATTGGTATAGAGACCATGAATTGCACAAAGAAACTACGACCTGGAGGACATTGAAACATAATTTCACAGTCACTTTCTCATTCGAGCATGAAAACCCCAACATAGATGCCGCTCTTAAACAGATAAGAGGAGTGATATTCATCACAAAAACAAAAGTAGAACTTATCACAGAAGAAAAAAACGGAACATACGAACAATCAAGGAACTATTGTCATGTTACCATGTACAAGAGGAAACACCGGATGAAGACGATCCACGCCGACCGGAAGTCATTTTCGCGCCGATCAAAGTAAAGAAAGTCAACATTGGGACAGTCAAGAATCCCAAGATGGCCAGCATTGGAGATTACTGGGATGAGAAAATAGTGGAAAGCATAATAGAGTTATTGCATGAATACAATGAATTGTTTCCCACAACATTTAGAGAGATGAAGGGTATAACCGGAGAGTTAGGAGAGATTAAGATACCACTCAAGCCTGAAGAAAGATCAATCAGACATCGACCATATAGACTGAAACCGATATCCAAGCAACAATTCAAGGCTGAGATCGACAGGATGCTCCAAGCTGGAATCATAGAATCAGTCGAAGAATCAGAATGGATAAGCCCGATGGTAGTTCAAGACAAGAAACAAGGAGGGATCATGATATGCGTCGACTTGAGGAAGTTGAACAATGCATGCCTACATGACCTATTCCCTACACCTTTCACAGATGAAGTGTGAGAAAACGTAGGAGGACATGAAGCTTATTCATTCACTGATAGATTCTCAGGCTACCATCAAAACAATATAGCACAAGAAGACAGATACATGACCACATTTGACAGAATGGGGATATTATCAGTACACAGTCATGCTGTTTGGACTGAAGAATGCACCAACAATATTTTCCAGAGTAGTCACTGCTGCATTTAAGGAATTCATCCACCAATTTCTTGAAGTATACTTGTATGATTGGATAGTCTAAAGTTTGTTGAAAGAACATGTAGAAGTCTTACGGCTAATGTTGGAAAGATGTAGACAATGCCAGATATAACTAAACATAATGAAATGCATATTCAGAACACCATTTGGGATACTATTGGGCCGTATAGTATGAAAACGATATTTACTCGTAGATCCTGCAAATATTGCAGTAGTTGTTAACTTACCACCACCAAAAACAATTCGTCATCTCAGAGCGATGTTGGGACACACAAGATACTACAGGAAATTTATCAAAGGATATGAGCAAATTACTGCACCAATGGAAAAACTATTAAGAAAGGATACAAAGTTTCAGTGTAATGACGAATGCCAACACGATCTGGATACCCTGAAGGAAAAGATGGTCATTGCACCAATATTAGTATTTCTAGACTAAGAGAATACATTCCACGTCCATGTAGACGCATCAACCATAGCACTTGGAGCTATATTGGCACAGCCAAGAGCGAGAGACTTGGATCACCCGATAACATTCGCGAGCAGAAAGTTATCAGAATCATAACATAACTATAACACTACATAAAGGGAAGGCCTAGCTATGGTCTACGCACTACAAAAATTCAAACATTATTTATTGGGGAAACACTTTAAGATGTTCACATATCACTCAGCACTGAAATACCTAGTCAACAAGCTAGTGTCGGGGGGAGAATCTGTCGATGGTTACTACTGTTTCAAGAATTTGACTTTGAAGTAATCTTCAAGCCAGGGAAACTAAACACAGGACCTGACCACCTATCAAGGGTCATAAATGGAGAAGAACCTACGAATTTAGAAGAAAACTTTCCGGATGGACAGTTATTATCAATCCAGATCGCTGATGAATACTTCATAGATATCATTCAGTACTTGAGCATAGGTACTGCGCTGCAAGAATATAGCATCGCGTAGAAGAAAAACCTGGTAGTCCGCGCTGCTGATTATCAACTGATTGTAGGACACCTATATAAAATGGGCACAAATAGCATCTTGAGAAGGTATGTGTTAGAACATGAAATACCATGAGTTTTGGCAGAAGCCCATGAGGGAATAACGGGAAGAAATTACACAGTTAAATCTACCACGCAGAAGGTATTGCATGCATGACTATGGTGGCCAATGATTCACAAAGACTCAAAAGAGTACTGTCAAAGATGCGATGTCTGTCAAAGGGTAGGAAAACCCAACAGGAGGGACGAGATTCCATTACAGCCATAGGTACCACTCTGGGAATTCGATCAGTGGGAAATAGAATTTGTGGGACGAATCAAACCACCAACAAAAAGAACAAGAGCTAGGTACATTATCACCGCGACAGAGTACCTAACAAGATGGGCGAAAGCCGCACCAGTGAAATATTGCAGCGTAGAAACAACAACACACTTCTTATTTGAACAAGTGATCACTAGATTTGGGTGCCCAAGAGTTTTGATGAGCGACCAAGGCACACACTTCATAAACAACACCATCAACGCTATGACTGAAGAGTTTGAAGTCCATCATCAGAAGAGCACACCATATCACCCACAGGAAAATGGCACAGTGGAAGCTTTCAAAAAAATCCTAGAGAACATGTTGAAAAAGATCTGTAACGTCAGCAGAGATGACTGGGACCTCAAAGTACCAACAATATTATGGGAATACATGACTACGTGCAAAAAGTTGTCAGGGCACATGCCATTCAAACTGGTCTATGACCAAGAAGTAGTGGTGACATTAGATTTTTTAGTACCAAGCTTGTGCGTAGAAGCAATTATACAAATGAAAGAATGAGGCACAGTACAGGAGAGACTGAATTAGTTAATGACCATGGAGGAAGATCAGATCTTAGTAGGGTTCCACCAACAAGTTCAGAAAGCAAGGGACAAATCTTGGCATGATAGACACATAAAGAATAAAACTTTCAAGGAAGGAGATCTAGTATTGATGTATGACAACAAATTGTTTCAGCACCCAGGAAAGCTAAGAATGCATTGGCTAGGACCATACAAGGTAAAATCTGTCACAGATGGAGGAGTTGTACAGTTAAGATATTTATCAGGCACATAACTCAGAGGGATGATCAATGGGAGTAGACTGAAGCTGTACAAGGACAACCGACCACCCATCGTGCAATAAAAAAAAAACTATAAATACTACCAATAGAGGCGCAGTGTGCCGAAAGACATAAAGGGAATTCACACTTAGGAACACAAACTCAGCGAGGAGAGGGAAAACAATAACGTACAAAGGGAAACAAACAAGAAAAGGAAAGTCGACAAAAGCAATACGACAAGACAACATTAGGCAGAATTAAAGGATGAAAAGGACCGATGGGACGTCACATTAATCACGCCAACTGGAGATGACAAGGTAAGGTAATGGAAAGTACGAAACCGCCGGAGGTGCATTGAACCCACAATTAAGGAAGCATCCTCAACAAGCTTCATGCATAGCCCATACAACACACAGACGCGGGAACAAAGAACCTATTTACAAAAAGAGAACAAATAGAGAGCGATAGAGGTTAAGGAGCACAAAGATGTGTTCACAAAGGTCACAAAGACCAGTCAAACCCAAGAAACGTTCGAAATTCACCACCATGGCACTGCAAAAGCAAGCAGAAGCGAGCCAAATTGCCAGAAAAACCATAGTTCAGACCAGGTCACGAGTACAGACGGAAGAAGGTGAACAACAACCGCCAGAGATCGTCAATGTCGACAAAATCCATCTCCAGACACAACATCAATGAACCCTACACGTATACTGGAAGAAACCCAACAACCAACACCGGAGGGAACGAATATAGATATACCAACAGAAGTACATGAGCCGTAGAAACAAAACGCAGAAACCCTGAAAGTCAATGGAACGACGCCAAATTGAGAAGCAACAATTGAGCCATATGAGTTTCAAACGACCATATCAGACCACCCACCAGAAGGAATGGTCGAATATGTCACAGGTTGGCTGGAATGGTACTCTGAGGAACAACCAAAAGTCACTGGAACCTCGAGCCAGTCACCACCACTGAAGAAAGACAAGCTGCAGGTACCCAGGTCACCTCGCAAGAAACCTCTCGCAACAATCATTCTACCATGGATACCAGATGGGGTACAGGTAGGACCAGACCTGCTGGGTCATATAGGGAAGCTAAAATACTCAGACCATGATGTAGCAGATGCAGACAAGTTTCCAGAACTTACGAAGAGAGTTTACATGGAGATGATGGGCATGAATCGGTTTGGGGAACTGATTGATCAACCACTCCAATGGGAAACAGGGTTGCAGAAAATAGGGATTTTAGGTCTGTTGGACCTACCATATTTTGGCAGAGGTCAGTATGCTACCACATGCATCAAATAGCTGTTAGCAGTCACACATGGTGGAGACATTTGGTTGGATAAGCTCGTCTCAATAGACGTAGAGATTATCGAGAGAATAACAGGATTGCCATCCTGGGGCATAGATCCCGTGCAATTTCTGGATGACAAATCCAGGGAGAAGGCGCTAGAAGAAGAGATGAAGAATAAGTATGGCACCGACAGGGGGACAAGAGTGATCATTATCAAGAGGATCAATGATGCCGCAACACAATTGGGTGCAAAAATCTTAGCCTGCAAACTGCTGAGAAAATGCCACAGGGAGGAAGTTCTAGCTGGGGTTGTTGTAGTTGCAGCTCAGTGCGCATAGGGAACCACAATGAGCTGGGCACCGTATCTCTTGACTTATTCCTGGATGACTGCAAAGATGCGCAGGACCTAGGAACATAGTTTCACTATTCATGGTTGATCACGTTAATAGCCTTTATGGGTTGGAAGGAACTGAGGTATGCAACTTTTTCCACCAGACCCAAACCAAACCAGGGAGCAAGATACTTATTGCCGAGAGCCACATCGGATGCTAATCACAAAAGGATGAACAGGTCCATATTTAAAATATACCTAAGAGACCTGCAGGAAGCCATCTCCAACATGTGGAGGATCACACCACAGGCTGTTGCGCAATATATAGACATCGCCAAATTCCAGGCCACACAACATACAATGTGGATACAGGCAAGGAAGGATCCCGATAAACAATGGTTATAGATGCGCTACTGTATCACATAGGGCGACATCGATATGGCCATTAGCGAATGGGATGATGAGTGGGAGATTCTAGTCCTCACCCAGGAATTGCTGGAAAGAACAACACAAGAAGAGGTAGGGCAGGGAGAAACCCAACCAAAGGAAATCCAAGTGCCCAAGAGATGAAGAATGGGCCACGGAAAAACAACACAGAAAAATGAAGGGCCAACAAAGATAGGGACCCAGAACAGGCAGAAGGATAAGACGTATTCAACCAAGGAGCAACAGAAACAGGCCGGGCCCATGCAAGGGACTGCAGCAAGTCCCAACCCATAGGAACTAGGGGGAAACAAGAGGAAAACCACACAGACAAGAGGCGCGCACAAGAAAACAAAGGCACAAAGAACACCCCTAGAGTATACTATCACAGATGACAATGGAGATATGATAGCCCGAATGGTCTAGGACTGTCTAACCGAGGACTTTGACCATGCTGCACACCACAGGGATAGGATTCAAGATGATCTGGAAAACATATGGCAGTTCCTCAAGCAAATTGGAGAAATGCAGGCAACACGTAGTAGCAGGGGAACATAACCATGGACACCGTAGAAAGAGTAAAGAATGGAAGAAGGGAAATGAGATCTAGTCCATCCAATACTAAAGCCGAACGCAACATTCCACATCACACCTAGTATGATGCTCATGGAAGATATATGAAGGAAGAGTCGTTTATAGACTCGATAGATTAGGAGAGATAGAGTGAATTTTGTAGAGTGAGTGCAAGGAGTGCACATATACTCATTTGAGTATGGAAATCTCAAAGGATAGACCCATGCAAGGAGTGAACATGGACACCACTTAATGAAGTGTTGAGAGAGTCTCAAGGAGAGCAAGCGCAAGGAGTGCGCATGAGATTTTTTCTAAGTCTCAAGCTCAGGAGAAGTAGCGAAAGGTGTGGGCCAAGGTTTGAATCACTTAGAGTGACAAATCTCAGGAAGAATAGCGAGTGAAGGTCCTTGGAGAAAGGATTCATTTTGTTTGGAGGTTGAACAAATGAGATCCGTTCGGGAGAAGCCAAATTTTTTCACAGCTGTCAGATCTGGAGAATATGCGTGGGTGTTTACCTTTAAGTCCTTCAGACTTCTTGAATTCGACAGTTTTAGGGTGTGTGTTATGGAGGAGACAAATTTCCCGAAGTCCCAGAGTCCAAAGTTAATTTAGACCATTTGTAGACGGGAGACACATGTCTGTAGATAAACAATTATCCAGAAGTCCAACTATCTGATGAACTTGAAGTGTTGTTGCAAGAGTGTGAAAAACTCCCAAAGCTTTGAAGCCCGGAGAAGATCTTGACCATTGGCGTTAGGGCCACGTGTCGACAGATTGCTAGTGATTCGAGAAACTGACAGTTCGGGAGAACAGAGGCATAACGACAGATTGCTAGTGATTCGAGAAACTGACAGTTCGGGAGAACAGAGGCATAACATGTTTTGGCTCGAGAACTCTCGAAGGCCAGAGTAGATCTTGACCGTTTGTTGAGAGGGACACATGGATCATAGATCCAACCCTTCGCTAGTTCAATGTTTGGAGAATTTGAAGTGTTGTATCGTGAAGAGCTCTAAAGCCTAGAGCCCGGAGAAATCTTAGGCCGTCAGTTGAAGGTGGATGTCAGCCGTCCTATTTTCATGTTTGGAGTTTGCACATTCAGGTGTCAAGCATTATTTAGTTAAGGAAAACCTCGGCTCAAGTCCTCGAATTTTCGCGGAACCATAGATCAAGGCCGCATTGTGAGCCGCTGATCCTGCCTCTATTCAACCATTCGCGAATTCAACGCTCAAGAATATTGTTGTGCGTTGTAAAGTTAGAAATCCTCGGCTCGAGCTCCGCCAAGTGCCATATTTCACCTGCTGGTTAAAGATCTTAGCCCATGGTTTGGTCCGAGGTCACGTAGATTTCTCTGCTGACGTGATAAGAGCCTAGCGCACGCAAATTTGCATGAATGGAAAAGAGAAAAGTCATGTGGTAGAATATTTCAAGGGTTTAGCAAGAGCCCGCGAGCTAATTAAACTCGCTTAAGTGAACGATCCTAGACCAGGAGGTCGCACGAACCCCATGAGTGGTGGGGGTTTGCATCAGAGAGACCAAGAGGTTTTTCATAGATAGAAGAGTGCTTGAGAGGCTTGGGTCCTACTTGGCTATGGTGACGAGCATCACATATTCAGAGCCCGTGACTTTTGTGCAGGTAGTTGACCAACAAGTTTGGCGAGAGGCCATGTTGGAGGAGTATGAATCCATCATGCACAATGATGTATGGGAGGTGGTGCCGAGGCATGAGGGGAATTCAATTGTGAATTCTAGATGGTTGTACAAAACCAAGTATGTTGCATATGTAAACATAGAGAAACATAAGGCCTGATTTGCGGTGAGAGGATTCTCTCAGATAGAGGGAGTCGACTATGATGAGAAGTTCACACTAATTGCAAGATACACTTCTATTCAGAGTATTATTTCCATAAAAACAAAGATGGGTTGGAGAATACATCAGATGGATGTAAAAACTACTTTTATGAATGAATTTATTGAGGAGGAGGTTTACATAGAGCAACCGTAGGGGTTTGAGGTGTTGGAGAGAGATTCTCATGTGTGCCTTCTGAGAAAGGCACTTTATGGTTCGAAGAAAGCTCCAAGAGCTTGGTATTCACGAAGAGATGTTTATTTTCTTTAGATTGGGTTTGAGAAGAGAAAGGTAGATCCTAATCTCTACTATATCATTCGAGGTGAGGATACGCTCATTCTCATACTGTATGTTGATGATTTATTCATCACGGGAGTAGAGAATCTCATAGCTAAGTGCAAGCTGAGTCTTGCATTAGATTTTGAGATGATAGAAGTTGGGTTGATGCACTATTTCATGGGCATGGAGGTTTGACAGGAGGAGGGTCATATCTTTCTGGGGAAGGGGAAGTATGCTACAGACATATTGAGCAGATTTTAGATGGAGGATTGTTGTTCCATGTATACACCTATGGTCACCAACTATAAGGAGCTCGGTGCTTCAGATTCCGGGTTGGTGGATGCTATGAGATACAAGTAGTTGATCGGGTCCTTGATGTATCTGGTCAACACTAGACTAGATATTTTTTTTGCCGTGAACACTCTCAGCCAGTACATGGTGGAGCCTAGGAGTGTTCAATGGATTGGGACAAAGCATGCTTTGAGGTATATTGCAGGATCAATGGATTTTGGTTTGGACTATGTTAGAGGAGATGGGGTGAGTTTGGTTGGCTACACAAGCTCAGACTGGGTAGGATGTGCCACTGACAGGAAGAGCACCTTAGGGTGCAGTTTTGGGTTGGGGTCAGGAGTTGTTTCTTGGTTCAGCTGGAAACGAAAGAGAGTATCTTTGAGTTCGGTAGAGGCAGAGTACATGGAAACTAGTCAGGCTAGTTGCGAGGCAATTTGGCTTCGTAAGTTGCTGGTTGGTTTATTTGGTAGTGAGTTGTCTCTGACAATCGTTCACTGTGACAATCAAAGTTGTATCAAAATATATGAGAATCCAGTGTTTCATGACAGGTCAAAGCATATTGAGATCACACATCATTTCATCAGAGACTGGGTTCACCGTGGGGCAGTTCAACTTTAGTGCATTTCGACTGCTTAGTAGGTGGCAGACATTCTCACCAAGACCTTTCCAAGGGGAAATCATATCTATGTCAAAGACAAGATGGGATTGGTGAGAAACACTTTCCTCGATAAGAGAGAGTGTTGAGTTTTATATACCTTGGGAAGTGGTCCCCTTGTGTTTGCGATTCTCTAAACACAATAGGGAAATTTTTGACCCTTGTACCTTTACTTTATGATCTAATTTCACTTCGACTTAGTCACTTAAGTCATAAAGTGAAATTTGTCACTTAAGTCATAAAGTGACAATTAATTCACAAAGTGGGTGAATTAATAGACACAAAGCAAACTATGGAAACTTGAGTAAAGTGGGTTTCTAAGTGAGATTCTTGAGATGAGATCTCACCCTTTGATTAGACTTGGCTAAATTGATCCTAGACATTGATATTTTAAGTTTGTCTTAAGGAAGGCTAAAAGAGGCACATAGGGAAAAATAAAGATTCATTCTTCACTTCATGAGTTTTGGAGAGGAGTTGGAGAGGAGGAGAAAGGAGGGCACGAGATTTGAGAGAGGGGCCAGTCTTTGAGGAAGAACAAGCAGGCTTGAGGAAGCTCTCATGGAGGCCAAGAGCGCGAGGCTAGTTGGAGGGCACAACTTGTGTTGAGAGGCTCATACTAGCAGGCACTTGGTTGAGGGCAGAAATATTGAGGAGGAATCCCTATTGTTGAGGGAGTAAATCATGAGGAGGAAGCTCTATTGTTGAGGGCAAACCTTTGTGGATAAAGGGGCACAAGTTCATACACAACAAGCTTCATCTTCTTCAAGGGAAGAAAGCTTCTTTTTTGGCAGGCACAACAAAGTAGGGACACACTCTTCTAGGGGTGCACTATTCAAGGAACCCATTGCTTATCTTGAGAGGAGATAGAAACAATGTACATGTTCCTTTGTTTTTCTTTGTTGTTGTAGTATTTTCTTTCATATCTCCTTATATACATCTACTCCAAACTAGTTTTCCCCGGGGAGTTTTGTCCAAGGTCACGTTTACCAAAAATTACATGTGTTCATTTGTCATGTATTCTTAATTGTTATCAACTGTAAAGTAGTTAAATATCTAGATGGTATTACAAGTTTTAAGGTTATGCACGTGCTAGAATTGTTCAGCCTAAACTAACAATCAAACACTTACAAGAGCACCCTTAAAAAAACATGCAATCATCAGTCTAAAGGCATATTTGAGGGGGATAAAAATCAGAACTATTTGCTGTCCTAAAACAATGGTAAGAACAGTTTGGAACATTAAACTTAGAGCCCAACATGAGGTCATATGATAGACCTCTTGGGCAGCCTTTAGTACCTCATAATTTTTTAGTGTACACATTTGTGTGGCTAAGTGATGAATGTCGAGCCTTAATAAGAGCGTGAAAGTGCCTTCACATACACATATATCATAGCCACTAACTTGACGAGAACTGTGACCTCAAAATGAGAACTCTATCTCTTTAAATCCATATTTTTTGTGTCCAAAACACCAAAATTAACCCCAAATCGAGAAGTGGTGATAATGGTAGCATTGCTTTTTTTGGGGTTAAAATTACAACATTTTTAACCATGGTCTTAATAAACCATATTTTTGTTGATAAAAAACCTTAAAATCAATCCTTGAATAAAAAAAATGATGTTACTAGTAGCACACAAGTTTTTTTAGAGTTAAAATTACAACTTATTTGAAACCACTGCCTTAACTACTAGTACTATTGCAATTAAAACTTTAAAATCAACCATGAAATTGAAAAGTGGTACTACTAATAACACATTTTTTTCTGAGCTTAAAATTGCAACGTTTTTTTTTAACGATGGATTTAACAATTTGTACCATTGCAATAAAACTAGTAGCACCCTTTTCTTTGGAGGGGCTTAAAATCAACATTTTTGAATCCATAGTCTGTAAAACCAATACTACTATAAACAAAGCCATAAATCAACCTTAAAATATCCATTCATTTACGACTAGTTTATCACTCCAAGCACCAGACAATACATAATGACATGACAATATCACCCTATAATTTAAAAATTCATTTTACTTAAAAATATTTATTTACTTTTAATTAAAAAATCCAATACCAATTGCATTGAATTAAACACAAATTCTTTCATAAAAATAATGTTGCATTGTCCACATTCAAATAAGATAAGTTAAGACATTTTGTTATCATTATTCCTAATCAAATCAGGTAAGCCAACAAACATAGTAATAATTCATACTTCATGGAATATCCTATGTAAGTTTAAAAACTCCTTTAGAGGTACTATACAAACATCATATTAATAAAAAAATATGCAAAATGTTTCATACAATCATTGAAATTAACTCATGGATTTTGACACAACATAGGATATTACATAATCTTCAGATGACTGATTGGATGAAGATGTAGATAACCCATATTCTTCTCTGTTATCAATAGTGCATCATCTGAGTCTACATATATTCCCAACATTTTACATGTTAGAAGCTTTCTATATCTACAACTAGGTTCACGAGATTCCCATATTGCAATTATTTCTTGTGCCAACAACCTCCTGATAATCTCTATAGTCCTAGAGAAAAGAGTGACTCTTTTTTTCAAATGGAAGTCATATACAAGTATGTCAACCTCTAATTTTAAGATTTAAGTGTGACAATGATTTATATTTTGACCCTTTCTTTTTCTTTTTCTATTGGTCTATTTCTCGATTACCATATTTGGCTTGTACACACCATTAAATGGGCGTGTATACGTTGCATACAAATGTAGTTCAATTGCTATAACTTCTTCATTTTCTTTATTAACCTTCAAAACTTTTGCAATCCAGAATGGATAACCATGTGAATATTTAGTTGCTAAAACTACAATCATGCAACCCTTCTTAATATTTTACATTAAGCCCATGTAAAATTATTCCATGGCTTCATGTTGTGCACATGATATTTTAGATCAAATATACATTTTTCTTTCCTCTCCTTGTGAAGACTCATTAACACTCTAAGCTTCATGTTCTTTAACAAAATTTCTTTCCTCTTGTTCATTTGGCATACTTTTTGGCCAACTAAATGGAGTCTTCAAAAATATATCTTCATTTGTGCATTATGGGTTTCAATAATTGATTGCAATAACACTAACTTTGATGCATATATTTGACTATTTGAGATGTATTTTAGAAATGATAAACTTGTTGAAGGGCCTCATTCTGCACTAGTTGAGTACTTCTTTCCTTGTATAAGTGTTTTCCCATTAATCTTTTTGATACAGACTATAATGTAGGAAGCTAATGTCGTTTAGTTGTTCAATGCTTTTTTCTTCATGACGCGATCCTCAAGTAAATCTTCGAATATCAACAATGTATTCCAATGTGTGAAAAATAGGCTATGGAAAGTATGATTTCATAATAGTTTCAATTAAGTATGGCAAGCTATCAACATTTTTCCTCTTCAATGTTATTGCAGAATGAATAAACATTTGATCAATATTGCCATGTGTGTGGCTAACAAGAAGGAAACAAACTTTCACCTTTTGAAAAGTCCCAACTCAAAAACACATGTCTAGATATCCAAACACAATCTGATTTTTGTTTTCACAACCAATGTTATCCAATTGTATGTACAAAACTCGAGAAACATTACTAGACCAATGAGCAATCACATGATGAATTAAGTTGATAGTAATATTTGCATCATTAATGTAGTTAATGACTTGATGAGAATCATGACCTCAAAAATAGATCCCTAATCATAAAGACCTATATTTGGAGTAAAAAAAACCAAAATCAATCTCAAATCAAAAAGTGGTGTTCCCATAATCACTTTTTTTTTTCAAGCTCAAAACTACAACATGTTTCCACCATGGCCTTAAATCCATGTAAATTTGCAAACAAAAACCTTAAAATTTACCATGAATAAAAAAGTGGTGCTCCCAACATCACTACTTTTTTTGGGGATTAAAATTACAATTTGTTTGAAATCGTGGTTTTGACAACCAATATTGTTCCAAACAAAAAATTTAAAATTGATCCCCAAAACAAACACTAGTGCTGGTAGTAGCACCCATTTTTTTTCGGGGTTAACATTACAAATTTTTTGAAACCATGGCCTAGACAATTAATAATGTTGCAAACGAAACCTTAAAATCACCCTTTGAATCAAAATGTAGTGTTACAAATAACACATTCATTTTTAGTTTTGAGCTTAAAATTGCCATGTTTTTGAAATCATGATTTAAAAAAACAAACATTGTTGCAAACAAAATCATAAAAATGAAAAAAAAGAAAGAAATATATAAAGAAACTCTAAAACTATATATATATATATATATATATATATAAAGTTGCTTATACCTGCCTCCTAGAACCTAACAAATGTTTTAATGTAAATATACATAATGCTCTGTTCATACATATGGTTCGCCTCACTAAATTGTAACCTTAAACTTAAATGTAACTTCCAGATTTTTTATTATGCAATAGTAAATTTTTAAAACTTGTTGGAAAATGTTTTCATGGAAGTTCATATGAATTTCCTTATAACTAAACTAAATGGTAACTCTATCTAACAAAAAAAAATGTTAAACCAAACCAATTAATTTAATAATTTTTAAAAACTTAATAAAACAAATATCATCATTATCATTAATAATTAAATAATTTATTAAAATCAAAATAAATAACTTTATTTAGCACTTAACAAATAAAAAGGATATAACCATAATTAAAAGAAAAAATACAAAATACTTTCTATATACATAATTAAAAGAAAAATACTAAATACTTTCTATATAAACAAGCACATGACTCTTTGTGAAATGTAAGTAATTAAATTTCCTACTGTATGCACTTCTATAGTCTCCTTCATATTAAAAAAACTATAAGAGGTCCATCAAACATCCATTCCCTTTCGAACATAGTCAATGCTAAGGTAATGGAATCTGTCATTGTAATAAAAATTTCAATCCGGGGCTATGAGGTGCGGCCTTGGATTACAAAGTGTGAACAGATGTCGATAAACACAAATCTTGGTTGTGCTTCCTTGTACGCCC
Source organism: Picea sitchensis (assembly GCA_010110895.2). Classification (NCBI taxonomy): domain Eukaryota; kingdom Viridiplantae; phylum Streptophyta; class Pinopsida; order Pinales; family Pinaceae; genus Picea; species Picea sitchensis. The sequence continues at coordinate 5,691 of SNQJ01S0063165.1, read as the reverse complement.
TAGCTGTCAGCTGGGAAACTGCGACGTCGAAAAATCCGTGCTTATTTAATGTGTCATAGGTGAGTTATATTCACATTAAAACAATTTCTTTCATCCAAAGAATGCTGCCATTGCTTTTGCAATATCACCTTCAAAAAATTAACGAATGGTATGCCAAATAAATATATTTAAATATTTAAAAGAAATGATAAAATTCAATGTATAAGGTTAAAAGCTCGTATTTTTTTTTTGGTTCAATAGAAACTAATATATGATCAACTCAAAACTCATTACAATACACCATGCTTGTTGACAGATATAATAATAATAATTTAAAAAACATTTAAAAAAAAATAAAAAAAAATCTAATAAAAATTATGGATTGGAGTCAACAGAAGATTTGTTGAGAGATAGGATGAGGAATGGCTTCAAAAGATTGTGTATTGTTCATAAACTACTATGATATGCTTTTTGATTTATGCAAACACGTATCTGATACTATAAATGTAAACATACTCATTACACTTTATTTCAATGTTTGTAGATGGAATATGAAGAGGTAGAAAATAATCAAGTCAATTTGGAAAACATTCCAAATAACCTAAGTACAATATCCCCTACAAGTGATGAAAAAATGAGGCATGCAAGCAACCTGAGCAACAATAATAGTTCGAGTGACGAATAATGATCATTGAAATTGAATGTTACAAGTAGTTCGAGTGATGAATGATGATCATTGAAATTGAATGTTACAAGTATACACTTTGGAATGTTTGTCTGTAAAAATCAAACATTTTGTTTAATGTGGATATATCGTTTTGATGACTACATATTATCAATAATTGTAAAAGTTATTTATTGACATTTTGATTGTCATGGATTTTTATGTTATCTTATTTTATATGAAGGTTCCCCTTTTTGTATATAATAAAACGAGTTTCTTATTTTATTGCATTGTCCAATGTCATAAAATGTTATATTGCAAGTAAAATATATGAATGATTTACATTTTTACAATGAATAGAGATGTAATCATATGGTATATTTATTTAAATGATACAATAGATTAATGCAATGATTATATCCAAATTGAATAATTAAAATATAAAAATCAATATTTTAATACTATAAAAATAACTGATTTTTTGATCATTAATTTAATTTTTATAAAAAATTAAGATGTTGAATTTGCATATCTGCAACATGGAAAAATTCAGCATTGAAGCATTTTTTTCAATGGAATACGCATCTCGGAAAGCCCTCTAGGTACTTCTGCTCATTTTGAGGGTGGTACGAGATGTAAACTAGCTGGTTGTATTTTTGGCAACCTAACCCGATGGGGACATTGAGTGAGGTCCAATAATATCCATAGAGACAACTACCCTATGGACTTGACCATGTAACCTTATGTTTGTATAATTTACAACACTCAACCACTCAAGTCGAGCTAACCCATCAAACTAGCAATGAAACATAACAATACATTGTACTTATTTTAATACAATAGTACAATTCATACATATTTATGCATTGACACATTTCAAATAGTTGTTCAACATTGATGCACCCTATTCAATGTTATCATTACTATCATTACTATAATGAGATTTAGTGTTTTCTGCTGTTGTGTAATCAACGTCTCAGTGAGTAGAAATTTCTGTATGTTTCATGTAGTCATTGACTACCATTTTTCTGTTTTGTTTTCTGAACAGAATCTGGTTGTGTAAATCACCTTATATTTAATATAAGATGGAGAAAATTTTCTTCGGTAAAAGAGAACATATACACCGACGCTTTTAATATATGTAATAGACAGTGATACCTTAAAAATATAATACATGCCAATGCATATTAAATAATAATGCTTTTAATATATGTCATAGACACTGATACCTTAAAAATATAATACATGCCAATGCACATTAAATAATGATACACTCGTTAGTATTACATATGGGTGCATCGGTTTTCCCATCTCTCCCACCCAACATTTCACACCTACTAAAAAATGCATGTATTTTGAATAATAATTTAATGGCTTGTTAAATACTGAAAATTGGAAACAAGCTCAAATAAGGTGTCAAAAGTATTCTTACCATATTAGAGCCCATTGTTTAAACATAAGACTTAGCATTAATTAAATCCAACACTCAAAGCTCTTAGAGGGACTTACATAGCTTACAAATAAGTCAAACAATCAAAATTATGTGAAAGTACGTAAAGTAAAAACCAAAATGTGAAAGTAATCACACAAGGTATATACATATTTTTTGCACTCTTCAACGTCACAACATAGGGCAAACAATTCTCCTATAAGGTTATAGGCCCAATGTATTAATCCCAATAATAAATTTATAGAACAAACCAAATCAAGAGCAACCTAGCGTCAAGCTCATGAGCAAGGATAAGGATAGACTTGCATCCAATAGATGTAAGGTCCTAAGACACATTAGTAAAATCACATTCAGTTAAGAAGACACACTAGAAACTAATGCATCAAGTATAATGAAATGGGCAAATTTAGCTCAAAACACCTTAAGTATTTTATTATATATTTCTTTCTTTCTTGAATGATAGCCTCCCTTGTACCCTGGAATTATGACAAAAATATATGCATATGATAATTGTTAGCATGTAGTGTTTAATTCATGCCCATGATTACAACCTCAAAGAATAAGATGCATTGAATAATAGCCTCCCTTATATCTTGGAATTGTGACATGAAAATATATGCATATAATAATTCTTAGCATATAGTGTTTAAGTCATGCCCCATGATTACAACTTCAAAGACTCAAAGACAACGATGCATTAGGATTGGAAGGGCTTGGGTTAAATTAGATAATAGAAAACCACTTATTTGTAGTTAATATTTTTAGGAGTAGAACTTGGGAAAAATAAAATGGATAGGGTTGAAATGGTGACATGGAAAATGTTCAAAATGATGGGCACATGAAAACCTATGTCTAATGGGTGCACATAGAAGGTAGGTGTGTAAGATCAATAAGTTTTTCCCCATTCCAAATTGTAATCTTTTAAACTTTTTACAACAATGCAATGCACACATAGATTCTTAAAACAAAAAATAAAATAATTGTAATCACACATAAACAAATATTTACCCTGGAAATCTAAATTGGGAAAACCAACAATCTAGTTAGAGCCACACCTCTAATTCTTATTTATCATCATACAACTATATATATGATCCCGCGAAATCCAAAACCCCAAATCCATTGACTCGGGTCAGACTACAACCCTAATTTATTAACTGAAATTAGAAAACCATGGGCTGAAATATGATGCACCACTAAATTGCCAAAGACAAAAAACTGCCCAAACAATTGGCGAATAAACCCCCCAATAGGGGGACCTACTGTGATGCAAAGAATATAACACATACCCAACATTCTCCCACCTGTTGTTTTCTTTGGATACATGGGGCACATGCTTTCATGATAAAAAATCTAAGGTAAAAATGCCCATTGATTCTCTACACCAATATAATTTCTCAGTGCTCACAGATTTGTTAATGAATATGCAACATTCTCCAAAGTGTCCACCTTCACTAGCAACACCTTCTCTTCAACCATGTCTCTGACAAAATGATACTGAACGTAGATATGCTTTGTCTTAGAATTATAAGTTCGGTTCCTCGCCATGAAGATTGCACTTTGATTGTTACAATCTATCCTTACAACTTCTTGTACCAACACAATACTTGAACACAATCTCTGTAACCATACTGCTTCCTTGCTTGCATGAGTTTCCGTGTATTCAACTTTTGTAGTTGAGAGTGCCACTACAAATTGTCTTTTGCTCATTCAATTGATTGCTCCTCCAAATAGGTTAAACACATATCCACTTGTAGATCTTCTGCGATCCATATCTTCAGCCCAATCTGCATCAACAAAGCCATATATGTCCAACACTCTGTCCAATATTGTTCTTCCTTGGTAGCACAATCCATAACTAGTAGTGTCATAGAAATACCCGAAAGCCATCTTTACTGCTATTTGTTGATGCGAGGAAAGATTACATCCTCACTCAAGTATTTTTGAATCTCACTAGGCTAGGTGAGATAGGTGGGATTGTTACCCTGGGTTTATAGCCTCATAAAAAACATCAATCAATCCTCAAGAAACAAGTTCTTGGGCCTGATGCTATTATAAAATTGTATGCTTTGCTACTAAATAAAATTTAAAAATAGAAAAAAGTGTTTATAAATGAAGTTTATAAATTTTAAATGAATAAATACAAGATAACGTACATTTGAAAATCAGTACACAACAAGTCTCAAATTGAGAAAAAACCAAAAAATGATTTTATTGATATATTTTCTAAGTTACAACCAAGTTTCTCTTTAGAAACCCCTACAAGGGTTTGGACTAGAATTAGACTTAGAAGTCTAAAATGTAATTTTAAATCATACAAAGACAAATGGTGTTTGGAAGAAAAATACTAAGACTGAAAATAAACTGGATCAATCCAAGCTACAGGCGCATCATAGTCTTGACTTTGCAAAATAGTCTTAATCAACACTGAAACTGAATTCAGAAATCATAATCAAACTAAACATACTCTCAAGATGAATGAATGACCTTCTGAAGCATGTCAAAAGTCTATGCTTCCCAGTCCTTTCTTTTTGCCACCTTTAGAGTAACCTTTCTATCAACAAGAGGAATTAGCTCTCAAGAAACTCAGAAACGAATGAACGAATAAGAATTCTCACTTGAGACAAGAGCAAACCTTACCAAAAGTATTTCTCACTATTTTCTCATGTCCTCTTTGTCCTTGCTCTCTTCCTTTTATTCCTCAAAAAGTAGTTCAAGTGGCTCAACTACCTTTTGTTACTAAAGTTAAATACTTTTAGTTAATATAAGACAAATTTATTTATGATAAGGGTAAATAATAATAATAATATATAATAATTAATATGTGGGACCCCTATGTCTTTACTTCTTTTATTTTCAACATTTTGAATATTGCTTATAACTCCATAATAATTCAACAATATAAAAATCAGTGTTATGAAGCAAAACAATAATTCAAAATATCACATCAACATCTACTTGTATCTCCAAAAATAACATGATATTTGAGTTTTTCATAATAAATATCATGAATATTCTATCCATCCAAAAATAATATCAAGGTCAAAGTCACTGTCTTAAGACAAAATCAAAATAGTCCAAGGAACTTCTTTTTAAAGAATTCTCCCCTTTCTTTCATAAAGTCTTCATATTGAAACTTTTTCTCTTGAAGCTTTCTGGATGTATGTCACTCAAACTAATTTATTTCTTTCTACTATTCTCTTTTGATGATTTATGTTTAGAGTGGGTAGATGAAGATAATTTTTCAGTGCCGAGAGAGGTGACTTGTTTCTTGATTTTATCCAATTGGGAATCATGAGGTGGCACTTTGTGATCTTTTGGAGGAAATGAGTGAGCCATAGAACCAGCTGAAACGATAGGTTGTGTTGTATGAATAGGAGGTGGAAGAGGGAGAGGGGCATCATTTGGCCAATGAAAAATACCAAAGGGAGGCTTCATAATTATATTACCCTATCCATTATTTTCTGGTTGAACAAATGACATATGGTCATGTACAATATTAGGATGTGGCTGCAAAATCACATTGGGAGGAACTGGAGGTTGGGGAAAAGTGAGCTTCCCTCCAAGGTTCAAGTGACTTGTTTGAATCAACAGATGA
>SNQJ01S0063164.1:49004-60853 GCA_010110895.2 Picea sitchensis | reverse complement strand
CATTACTAATCTAAATTACAACTAATGGCCTAAAGCCAACATAAATAAAATAGCATTACTAATCTAATATGCCCCAATTAAGGGGTAATGAGCCAATATTAGGGCTTAACAAGAACCCACCTCGACACTCTTGATCTCATATATATTCTCTTGTAACCATATATCTAAACTTGATCTCTCTCGTGGTCAATCAAATCTCCTAGATCTGTCGATTCCATGTGCACTTGGTTTCCTCCCAGAGCAACCTTTCTCTAATACCATGTTGAAATTATTTCAACCCTAGGTATGCTCTAATACCATGTTGAAATTCTTACTCTAGAACACAGGTACTTTGTTATATAGTGATTTCCTTACTGTAGTCATATTAGCAGCTCACAAAACAATAATACACTAATGAAATATTCAACTCAATATCATGCAGCGGAAGCATAAACTAGGAAACCAAATCAAGCACACATGAACACCAGAATTTTTTGGTAAATATCCCTAGAAAAAGTAGTGTTGAGCATGATTTTATTATGCTAAAATCAGGGCTCTTGTAATAAGGATAATGGTCCACTGAGAGAAATAAAACTACATACTAACTTGGCAAGGTTTGACCTATTGTATGACTAGTTTTGGCACGCTTTTCTAGAAATCCATGACTTTCCCTTATATGACCCGCAGACATCTGTGAATTTCCCTTCAATGACCCACAGATATCCCTGATTATCTAAACTATGACATGTAGATATGTATAGAAATTTTGTACGGAAAGCTATGTATGGTCTGACTCTTTCTTGTGGATTCCTTCTACTGTAACCCACATGTCTATGCCTTTGGTCTCTCTTCTCCTTGACTTGTATGATCTCTAAATAAAATTCCTTATTCATCTATCCAAGATATTGAACCATATTCTTTCGTGATCCAATACTCTGTGTGGCGACTCTATCAACACAAATCCTATCAAGTGTCATCAAAAGTCCTTATTTTCTTATGCACTCTCAAATGAATCCACACTAGAGAAATTCCTTCTTTTCTATCTTTGTGTGAATGTCATGTCCTTGGTCATCTCAAATCACCATCCTTCGTGATCCAAGCACTGGAGTAGAGGTCCTTCTCTACTCCTGAGTGTGACCTTGGTGACACCACACTGGCAAAGGTCCTCCTTTGCTATCTATGTGAATGGTGACTTCCTCCTTCTCCTAGCCTTGCTTTTATAATCATGAGTTAAAATCTATTTCTAATATCCAAAGTGATCTACGGTTGAGATTACTTCTAACACTCACTTTATATTTTGATTACATGTTGCGTCCTAAGTAATTTTAGCATGTTTCTTAAATAACTCAATTAACTAATTACATAATTAAATAAAATCAATTTACTTTAATAATTCATTTAATTAAAGTAAATTCAAGAGTATAAGGCTTTGTACGATTTCCACATGTCTAGACACATAAACCTATGTGGAAATACATGTCCAATGCTACCAATAAAATCAACAAGAAAGATGCTTGGAATCACAAAAACCCCTTCAGATTAAGGGGAGGAATGTTATATACCTAATCTTAGGGATTTTGGTGTCTTGTAAATATTTATTTAGAGAAATATGAAGAGTCATAGGTGATAGAAATAACCATCTGACCTCTTGGAAGATGAAACCAAAGGTCATATCTCAATGTATTTATCTATGTGGCCCTCATTAATAAAATTATTCATACGTGGAGTTATTCAATCCTGTCCTATCAAAAGTATCGCATGTTCCTAGAAGATAAGGTCACAATCTTCCTTTTTTTAAAACAAAAATGCATAATATCCGCATCCACATTAGTAAGAGTGGTTCCCTTGGATCATATCCATCCAATTTATTTTCATCTAGATATCCATTGTCCCTAGGGAGGGCCAAAGGCCTGTAAATTTATTGGTGATTCCACGCTCTACAAGAGATAATGCTTTTAGATGGTGCACAATAGGAGAGATCTTAATAGCTGGAATTTGATCCTAATTTTCCACAAAAATTAATGTCACCGGCTTAGGGATTGTCTTATTCATTGAAGCTACTAAGGTGTGGAATGTGTTGAATTGATGCTTATAATGATAGGGGGGTGAATCAGTATAAGATACTTTTTACTTTAAATGAGCATTCATCAATCATTCATTAAATTTAATACAATTAATGCATGTAAACTCAAATCACGGTACACAGACTTTAATTTGGAAAACCTTGTGGGAGAAAACCACATAAACTTATCTTTATAAAATATTGTAGGAACCAACCTACTAGATATACCAATATCTTCAACTTAGAACCAACTCAATAAGATATTATGTAGGGACCAACCTACTAGAGACACCATTATCTTCAGCTAAGCACCAACTCAGAAAGATATTGTGTAGGCACCAACTTACTAGAGACACCAATCTCTTCAGTTAAGCACCAACTCAGTAGGACTTGTATAGGTAGAAATCTAAGATATTCATACATAAAGTAATTTCAACTTCACTTGCATGATTCATACTTCATGCATTTTACAGTATCATAATACCCTTAATTTTCATGCTCCAACGCCTCTCCTTGATGCATACCCCTGACATAACTTAAAACCCTAGTCATATTTAGCCTTCATGCCCTAGAAAACCTCATAGAATAATTCCCAAAATATAATTCCATACTGCAACATACAAACCTCAAAACAATGCACTCTGCAACATCATATACCTTATTCCTTCATAGTGCACCCTTAAAACTCCAAGAAAACTCCTCATGCGCACCTTTAGACCCTAAGAATATTCCCCAACTTCTCTTTTGCACCAATATATATTTTTTGCACACTTGTACTTTCTCTTCTTTCTTGGATACACTTAAAATGCACACATATATATTGTATTTACAGTGTTTTTGTGTTCACATATTGGGTTGACTTGTAAAACTAGTTGGGCCAACCTATACCTTATGGCTAGGTCGACTTGACAGAATATTTCATATATCCTCATTCCTAAGGAGTTAAAGGGAGTGCCATATACCATTGGAAAGATCTTAAAATAATATTTTCAACCATACATCCTATGATCCCATTTTATCTAGGTCTTCAGAGTAAAAATTCCTTCAATGATAGGGTATCCAAAATGAGCATCAAAAATCCAAAAACAATATTTCCAACAATCTTCATTTTGCAATATTTATCTTGGACATCTGTGGTCTCCCCATGTCTTTTAAATCATGAAAATGATATTTCAAACAATCTCCCCCTTTGTCATTTATGTCAACCCTTAGTCAATTTTGTAATACTCCCCCTAACTGCAACTCTCCTTATGTCTGCAATTCTTCATTTGTCTGCAACTTCTCCCCTTTTGACATCAATGGAAAACGGATGTTCCCCCTGAGTTTGTGCTTCCCTTTACTGATGAGATAAGAGGGATATCACTCGCATATTCTATCTAAGATATTCAAATGTGTCTCTGGGAAGGGGTTTGGTAAAAATATATGCAACATGTTCTTAAGTGGCAATGTATTCCAACTTGACACTTTGTTTAGCTACTTGTTCTGTTATGAAGTGGTACTTGATGGGAATATGCTTCATATTTGAGTGCAGAATAGGACTCTTTGAAATTTTGATTCACTTGTGTTGTCACAAATGATTGAGATCGGATGATCATATTCTACCTTGATATCCTTCAATGTTTGTTTCATCTAGAAAACTCGTGTGCAACATGTTGTTGTTGCAATATATTTAGCTTTTTATGTGGATAGAGAGATTGAAGTTTTCTTCTTAATCAACCATGATAATAGATAGTTTCCTAGAAATAATACTCCTCCACTGGTACTTTTCTTGTCATCAATAATTCCTTCCCAATCTGCATCTATATATTTGTTAGAGTGAATTCCTTACTTCTGAATACCACAAGCCAAATTCCAATGTGCCCTTTAGATATCTGAATATTCTTTTTATTGCTTGCATATGTATCTCCTTTGGTGAAAATTGAAATCTTACAACCAAACCTATTTCTTTCTTGATGTTTGGCCTTGATGTTGTCACATATAATAGGTTGGAAATCATTGACCTGTACAGTATTTGATTTGATTCTGGAGATTCATCATCTTTGCTCAATTTACATCATGTGATCATGGGTGTACTGATAGGTGCAAAGTCTTCCATTCTTAATTTCTTCAACATTTCCTTGATATATTTGATCCACGAAATGAATATGCCTTTGTTGGATTGAGAAATATGAAACCCTAGAAAGAATAAAAATTCTCCAAGCATGGACATCTCAAATTCTTTTTTCATTTATTCTGCAAACTTTTGGCTCATTCTATCATCATTACTTCCAAATATGATATCATCCACATAAACCACAATGATTAACAAAATTTCATTGTTTGTTTTGATGTAAATATTGTTGTCTTCAGCTCCTCTTTTGAAACCTTGTTGTTGTAGGTATTTGTCAAGTCTTGAATACCAAGCTCGGGGAGCTTTCTTTAGTCCATAAAGTGATTTATTCAATATGCATACATGATATTTGTTTTCTAACAATTGAAATCCTTCTGGTTTTTCAATATATACCTCTTCTTCTAAATTTCCATTTAGAAAGGATGACTTGACATCCATTTGATATAATTTGAAGTTATTGAAACATGCAAATGCCAAAAATGTTCTGATTGTTTCTAATATTGTAATTGGAGCAAAGGTTTCTTCAAATTCAATGCCCTCAACTTGAGCATACCATTTATACACCAATCTTGTTTTATTTATTACTATTTTTCCATCCTCATCCAATTTTTTTCTGAAGACCTATTTGGTCCCAATCATATTCTTTTCTTTTGGTCTGGGAACAAGTTCTCATGTCTTATTCTTCTGAATCCGATTTAGTTCTTCTTGCATAGCATTAACCCAATGCTTATATTTGCTAGCTTGTGCAAAGTTCTTGGGCTCTATTTTAGATAGCAAAGAAAAGTACAATCTTCTTCTAGTCTGAACTCATGTATCTATATCACCAAGAATATGATTTTATAGATGATTCTTTAAAACAAATTTGGATGGTGTCTTTGGATATTGGTGTTCTATTTCTTCTTGTTCTTTATTTTATTCTTCCTCTTCTTCTTCCTTTTATTTTTCTATGTAGATTGTCTCCTATGGATCTTCATTTGTTTGTGACTTGTTATTTTGAGGTATTGCTTCATCCACTCTTACATCAATACTATCTACAACCTTGCACAGTCTTTTGTTTTATCATTTGTAGGTATTCCTTCCATATGCATAGCCAAGAAAGATACCTTCATCTATTCTAGAATCAAACTTACCTAAAATATATTCATTTCTATTTATATAGAACTTGCTCCCAAATACTTTGAAGTATTTGTCTGTAGTTGGTATACATTTCCATAATTCAAAAGGTGTATTGTTTTTGTTCACTCTAATTTGTGCCCTATTCAAAATGTAGACTAATGTCCTGACTGCTTCTCTCCAAAAGGTGTCTGGTAGTTGGGCTTCATTCAACATTATTCTATCCATTTCTTGTACAGTTTTGTTCTTCCTTTCCACAACTCCATTTTCTTGTGGAGTCCTTGCTGCCAAAAAAATTCTCTTGATTCCATGATTCTCAGAGAATTCATCAAATTCATAAGAGGTAAACTCACCTCCTTTGTCTTATCTTAAGCACTTGATTTTTAAATCAATCTCATTTTCAACTAGGGATTTGAAAGCCTTAAACTTCTCAAATTCTTCAGATTTTTATTTAAGAAATGTAACCCATATCATTCTTGTGTAATCATCAATAAGCAACATAAAATAACTCTCACATTTTAAATTTTGTGTTCTTGTTGGCCCACAGAGGTCTGTGTGTACAAGTTTCAATGGATTTGATGTTGAGTACTTTTTTTAAAACTAAATCTCGTCTGCTTCCCATGATGACATGGCTTGCAAATAGTGTTGGTAGGTTTTGATATCCTTGGCATATCTCTTACTACTTGTGTCTTGTTGATTTTTACTAGATTGTTAAAGTTTATATGACCCATCCTTCTATGTCATAACCAGATTTGATTTACTTGTCCCATATAACATTTTCTCCTTTGACTTCATCGATATGTATACATTGCTCGAGGTTTTGTTTGCATTTGCCACTAATATTCATGAACCTACTTTCCTTATCTCACATTCTTTAGAATGAAATGTAAGGTTATAACCTTGATCACACATTTGACTGACACTTAGAATATTGTGGTTTAACCCTTCAACATACAAGAAATTATGTGTTTTAATCTTTCCATTATCAAGACTAATGGTACATTTTCCAATTATCTTTGCAGAAGAATTATCCCCAAAGGCAACGTTGCCTCCTTTTTCTTCCTTTAGGGTGAGAAATTTATTTCGATTCATGTCATGTGTTTTGAACATCCACTATCAATGTACCATTGGCTTCCTTTGTATTGATCATACATTGCAAGTCTACATCATTCCTTCTTTGGTTCTTCTTGCTTCCTTTTCCACATATTTGTGTATTCCTCTCTATGCTTGGTAAGAACATCTTCTTCCCTATTTTGTTTAGGAGAATTTATTATGTTGCTTCTACAGTCGCGTACTATGTTCCCATAGTTAATGCACTTATAACATTTAGTATTGTAATCAAGTAGGGGAGCAAATGAATTGTAATTTCTATCAACAAACACATGAGAACTTCTAGTTTTGTTTCTCATATAATCATTCTTTGAGGTATTATAAGAACCTTTGTTTATATCTCTCACATGATCACTTCTTGCATAATATCTACAATATAATGCTTTATGACCAAAATTATTGCAAGAAAAACAATAGCCAATAAAGAGATTTTGGTATCGGTTTGTGAAAGGCCTTCTTGGTGAAACAACTCTTCTGAAATCATTCTTGTTGTTCTTGTGAGAACAACCAGGTTTTTATTGGTCATCATTTCTTTTCATATTGTTTCTTTCATTGTTGATGGAGCCTTTGAGAATATTAGCATAGATTTTAGGCTTTTCTTCATTTTCCTTTTCTAATGGCTTTATGATTTTAGTGCTTGCTTCTTCCTTGAGGGTATATTGTTTTTCACTATAGCCAAGACTTGTCTTGATGAATGGTGGCCTTTGATAACTCAAAATATTATCTAATTTTTCCATACTCCTTCCAAACTGTTATCACTCCAAGAAACTCCTTAGGGTTGTAGGCTAAGGATGCTTGGTAACTTAGAAATAATGTGTGTATATGCTTGGAACAATGGGGTCTTCAATGATGAATGTAATAGACAACTCACACATCTAAAGAAACAGTTCTTTCAGGAAACAATAATCAGATCAAGTAAATTGAAAGGAGAGGATGAAGAACACTATTCTTGATTGCCAAATACAACTGAATGTAGGGCTTAATGCAAGATAGAGAGGAATCCTTTAATTTCAATTCTATGAGCTCAATAAAGAGATAACAGTCTTCATGAACTAAAATAAACTGAAACAAAGTACAGAAAAGGAAAGATGGACAATTCTGATATTGAAAACGAAAGGAAACTGAACTTTAGTTCTGCAAAAAGAGTCTATACAGTAGCACAAAATATCTCCCAGTTTGAACCCTTGTCTCTTAGCAAAAATAGGCATTTATAGCCTTTTACAATCAGTTTTACAGATCCTAAAAACATGGATCTGTATTTAAAAATAGCAATTCAAATCTAACTAAACAACTTGATAATAAAGATTTAACAACTAAACTAGCATTCGAATTGTCCTCAATCTCAAACTTCGACATATGTATTCTTCAGTCTTTTGGAATCTGTGGTGTCATGAAATATGCACAGGCACCTGTCTTAGCAGCTGGATTTCTTCAGTTGTTCATAGCAGATACTTCAGGAGAGTTTTTTAGCATGTGGTTCTCAAAATTCCCTCAAATCTCTGATGCGGAGTCCTTTGCAAGCGATTTGGTATCCCCTTAATACTCTGGAGCTTCTTTATAACCCGTGAAAAATGACCTGCTCCATCCTTATCTTTCAAAAATGCTTTTCATGCTTTCACCAGCTAACTCGCCTTATAATTTGCTGGTTAGCTGGTGAAAGCGCTGCCTTTCACCAGCTAATTGGTCGTAAAATTTCGTTGTGCGCTGGTGAAAGCTCTGCCTTAGCCCAAAATGAGTCTTCACCCCCAAAACTGTGATTCCATCAAAAACTCAATGTGTCTCTGATTTATCCCCTTGCATGTTAAAAGCAACCTAAGCAAGTACTTTCAAATCTGGGTGGGACTTTTGCTTTTGCTTTTGCTTCAATCTTCTGATTTTTCTTTTAAGGCGCTTTGCTAGCCACCATAGACTGTTATAGTCTTTGGTGATTTTTTGTTTTCTCTTCTTTTCTTTGACACTTTCCCGAGCCAGTTTTTCAAATGCAGCGTTGGTTTTTGCAAAATTATCAGACAGCTTCTTGTATCTTTCTTTGATTACCCGTTCTAAGACCTCCTGCTGAGTGATTACTTCTTTAAGGTTCTTGATTTTCTGTGTTTTCTTTGACTTAGTGCTCTTTGATGTTTCTCCTTCCTCAGTGTGAGTAAAGGTCTCATAATTCTGTGCAAACTCAATTAAGTGTTCAGGACTCTTGATGACAGGGCTCTCATCTTCTTGCTCTGGTTCTGAGTCTGTGTAGGGCATGTTTAAGATGTTTGTTCTCTTCTCTGTAGGCTGCTCTGTAGTAGTTTCAAAATTCAATCTTTTCTTTGACCTGTGAGATTTCACACCAAAGATTCTGTCTTCTGGAGGTCCTGGAAGGGTCCTCCTCTTTCTCGAACTGCTTTGAGGAGCCAACTACTTCTTACCAGCTTTCCCCTATTCATTCACGGGCTGTGTTTGAGTTTCAAAGCCCTCCCAAAATAGAAAATGCTGCCAGCTCCTTCCCTTCTGTCTTAGCTCCTCCAGAATGATCAATTTAATAAGGCCAAAGTGGCACAGGGTGTTCTTCATGCTTAGGGGTTGAGCCCTGATCTTTTTACAGACCTTAGTTAAGGTATTGTGTAAGAAAAAAGGTAAATTGAGGAGAGTTTTACCTGTGAAATGGTCTAGGAGCTTGAAATGATACATCATGAGTTTATCATACCTGCCTTCTGAAGTTATGTAGAGTTGGATGCCCTTAAACAAATCCTGCCATTCATCCTCTAAATGGGAAACGGGCATGCTCTTCTTCCATGCATTATGCTTGAATTCCTCCTTCAAATATGCTCTGAAATTTAAGTTTTTGGTGGCAGTAGTTTTGAACCAACTCTGGCCCGATCTTGGTAGGCTGGTCGCTGCAGCAATGGCAGCTTCATCTACAATGATCTCCAAGGATCCAACACAAGCCTTATTCCCATCAAATGTTTTAGCAAAAGCCTATGTTATTGACTGGTGACAACCATTCTGCAGCCTCTCAACAAACTCGATGCAACCTGCGTTTGAGAAGTGTTTATGTACTTTTGGATGCGTCTGTAGGAAAGATAGGTTGTCCAACTCTTTTCTCAGTAAAGAACCACTGCGTCTCCTTGCCATTTGTAACTCAAAACCCCAAACGATTCTGCACACCAAACACTGTAAACTGTTATTCGGGCTGAGGTCTTGCGCTGGTGAAAGCACTCGGCTCTGTCTTTCAACATTAGAAAATTAACAAACATTCATGAATGATGCGTGTTGGGGAAGCGATGAACCGATTTGATGTTGTCATCCAGGTAGTACAGCTCTTGTACCTGCGATAATGGATTTGAATTTGCCATTTCCGATGCCATGAGTGTGAAGCATGCGTCACTGAACAAGATCCACTTTGTAATCCTATTTCGATGTGCAAACCCGAGTCTCCATCATTACCCACTTTCACCAACGCATCATTCTTGATTTGCATGATGTGGGATGATCATATCATCATTAGATTTTTAAAAACATGGATAAAAGCACGTGATCCCCGCTTTCATTAGCGCACAACCCGTGAGAAGCGCTCCTCGGCTGTTGAAGTCCACCGCTTTCACCAGCGCACAACCCGTGATAAATGCTCCTTAGCTGTTGAAAGTCACCACTTTCACCGACGCGCACCCTGTGAGAAACGCTCTTTGGATGTTTGAAAATCCCCGCTTTCACCAGCTAACAACCTGTGAGAAATGCTCCTTAGTTGTTGAAAGTTGCCACTTTCACCAGCTAACCATCATCTTTTAAGCACGCATTAGCGGTTGAAAACATTTTATGAAAATCTTAAAGAGAAGACCTTTATGGGTCATCTTATTTCTAAGACAAAAATCAAAACCTAAGTCTTGCAACTAGAAAAACTCAAAACCAATTTGAGAAAACTACCAATAGCAATGCTATCCACCACAAAATGAACCAAGGGGACGGGTTCATTTTGGTTATGATGCTACTGGTTCATTTACAGTAGCAGCTAGGTGAAGAAAAACTCAGTCACAAGAACCTATTGAACTAAATTTAAAACACTGGAAACATTTACAGTAGCATCATAATCAATAGGTTGTTATGATGCTACTGTAAATGTTTTCAGTGTTTTAAATTTAGTTCAATAGGTTCTTGTGACTGAGTTTTTCTTCACCTAGCTGCTAGAAGGCTTGATGCTTATAGAAAACCTAATCATCTTCCTCACCAATTCTTCCATCTATTCACATTTATCCTTAAACCACTAACTGAAATTAACCAAAACCTCATTTTCTTATGCATATTATCCTAGATTTTATGTGTTGGAACATTGCTATGTTGAGTTTTGTCCATTTGATATTCTATCATAAACCTACATTTACAAACCTATTTGGTGGGTGATGGGCGTATCCTCTTGCAATATGAGGGTGACTCTTAGTGCTAACAATATCAATTGTTGAAATTATGTGTATACTAAGATTTGGGGGTGAATCGATATAAGATATTTTTTACTTTAAATGAGAATTCTTTAATCATTCATTAACTTTAAGAAAATAAATGCATGTAAACTCAAATCATAG
The DNA here is from genome assembly GCA_010110895.2 of Picea sitchensis. Taxonomy (NCBI): domain Eukaryota; kingdom Viridiplantae; phylum Streptophyta; class Pinopsida; order Pinales; family Pinaceae; genus Picea; species Picea sitchensis. The sequence continues at coordinate 49,926 of SNQJ01S0063164.1, read as the reverse complement.
TACACAAAGTTTAATTTGGAAACCCTTATGGGACAAAACCACAAAACTTATATTTATAAAAGATTGTAGGTACCAACCTACTAGAGAAACCAATCTCTTCAGTTGAGCACCAACTTAGCAAGATATTTTTTAAGCACCATCCTACTAGAGACACCAATCTCTTCAGTTGAGCACCAACTAAGTAAGACCTGTATAGGTAGCAATATAATATTTTCATATACATAGTACTTCTAAATTCACTTTCATGCTCCATACTTCATGCATTTCATAGTATCATCATACCCTTAACTTTCATGCTCCAGCGCCTCTCCTTGATTCATACCCCAGACATATCTTCAAACCCTAGTCAAATTTAGCCTTCATGCCCTAGAGAACCTCATAGCATCATTCCCAAAATACAATTCTAGACTACATCATCACAACCTCAAAATAGTGCACTTTGTAGCATCATATACCTTACTCCTTCATAACGCACACTTAAAACTCCAAGAAAACTCCTCTTATGCACCTATAGACCCTAATAATATTCCCCATCTCCTCTTGTGCACCTCATATCTCTTATGTGCACTTGTGCTTTCTCTTATTTCTAGGATACGCTTCAAATGCGCACATCTATCATGTATTTATAGTGTTTATGCATTCACTTATGGGGATGACTCGTAAAATTGGTTGGGTTGACCTGTAATTTATGGTTGGGATGATTTGACATAATATTTCATATCTCCTAATTCCTAAGGATTTATAGGGAGTGTTAAGAACCAAACATCAATATAGCATATAAAAACCTCAGAAAAAGTACTCAACGCCTTGAAAAAGAGATAATTTCAGATAATAAGCCTCTTCGAGGGGGCAACCTCCTTTTACCCCAATTAAATGTTCAAGTACAAGATGATTCAAAATGAAAATGTCTCCTTGGTATATA
>SNQJ01S0063164.1:19659-43464 GCA_010110895.2 Picea sitchensis | reverse complement strand
TAATGGCCTAAAGCCGACATAATTAAAATAACATTACTAATCTAAATTACAACTAATGGCCTAAATCCGACATAAATAAAATAGCATTACTAATCTAATATGCCCCAATTAAGGGGTAATGAGCCAACATTAGGGCTTAACAGGGAGTATCATATACCATTGTAAAGGTCTTGGGATAAGCTTTTTAAACATATATCCTATGCTCCCATTTGAGCTAGGTATTCAGATGATGCAGATTATTTTCAGCACGAAATGAGGGCAAAGATATAATAAATAAATGTACAGAGATATATCAGTTATCCAATAATATAACAAATATTTAACCATAAACATAGAGATACAATAATACACAATTTCTAGTAATGAGCAAAATGTACAAAACTGTAGAAATATAGAGTGAAATACTCGCTAGAATGGTGGCAGCTTATCTCTCAGAAGAGATGTGACGGGTACGTGCATTCGCAATAAGATGATTAAAATGAGGGTCTAAAGGAATTTTTAACACAAAGAAAATCCAAAACCCTAACCCCGGAAGATGAAAAGCCAACAGTTTTGTGAACCCCGTTTTGGGTAGTTTGGTGTATCAACTTCCCAGGGGTGTAACTTTGGCATACTATCTTCGTTTAGGGCGCACGATAGCTCATTGGAAAGGTATCGACGAGTGGATTCATTTTGGGGGATAAATCAGAGCCTTCATCTATCATTGAGGTTCTTCATCCCAAAAAAAATCATTTAGGCTCTCAAAGTGGCCCCAAAAGTTCAGGAGCCGAAAAACTGCTAAAAATAGTAAATTTTCAGAAGACTATTTTGAGCCAGTTTGAATAGGTGGGTGGCCACCGATATCCACCTAGATCATCATATTAAAAAGTCCTTCAAATAAAGGGTGTCCAAATTGAGCATCAAAAATCCAAAAACAATATTTCTAACAATCTCCATCTTGCAATCTTTATCTTGGACATATGTAGTCTCCCCCTATCTTTGACATCAATGACAACAATATTTCCAACAGAATGCATTGGTGTCATAAGGAAGGGGGAGAGGGGGGCATTTCTCCCTCCCATATCCATGTCTGGTATGGACATACTAGTGATGGAAGATGATGGTGGAAGTATATGGAAGCTAGGATTTCAGTCTTCAGATCATGCTTTATTAACTTTTGGGTTTGTAAGGTGCATTGATTTAGACAAAGTTGACCATCATGTGCACAATGTTAGTTGTCTAGCATGAGACAATTGGGAAAAAATTACATCATTGGTGAATAAAATTCCATTGATATCCATTAAAGGTGCATCTTCATCAACAATAAAAAAATTGAACCAGCTTTTTTCCCAAGTAGATTCAAAGCATTATGATACCTATTACCATAGGTATGTAGAGTATTCAAGGGTTTACTCTAACTATTGCATGATGGATATTCATGCTATTATTTTTTTCAATTGTTGGTATTTTCCACATCTAAAGGAGGATCGTTGAAGTTTAATGGACGGAAGAAAGGTATTCCAAGGATCAACATTTTTTAGAGTGGAGCTTTCAGTGTTAGATCAAGAAAAAAGATCTTCAAGAGGATCTTTAGTAGTGCATTTAAGAAACATCTTAGTGCTTCTAGGATTCACAATTTGGGAAATTAAGTATGTATTTCTTAGTTTTGTATAAGCATTATTAATTTTTTCAAACTCCATTCCTCTTCAGTCATGTAATTTCAAGAAAGTGATTTCACTATATACTCTCTACTTAAAGAAGAAATCGTGTGGCATTTCCCTTTTTGTCATTTGGTTTGTTTGTAAGAACTCTAAAGTATGTTATGCAAATTCTGAGACTTTAATTTCCCTACTTGATATAAAAAAATGTTATGCAATGTTTTGAGTATGTATGTAATGATTAGTTTAATTTTCAAGACAATTTGAACCGTCAAACACATTTTGTTAGTGCCTAACATGTTTTCCTGGTTTGTTTATAATTGTCAAAGTTTTCCTTACTCTTTAATATTTAGAGTATATATTTACCTTTATATCTTCCATACCTACCATTGAATATCCAATTATATTGTCTTATTGTCTAGATAAATGTTCCCTTTTAGTTATGATGATGTTGTGTTATATGCCCTTGCTTTGATTTAGATTTAGTGCTCTACCTGAATCGGTATTAATTATTTAAAACATTTTTTGTGACATCAAAATTATAAAGAAAATATTGTTATATTAAAATGGATACTCCCTTCGGTTGTTGGAATATTTCATCCTAACCTAACTCAAAGAGGTTTCTAACCTATAATGGATTACTCACATAATTCCTCTCAAAGGGAACATCTTAAGGAACAACATGCCACATATATAAGTCTTCCATCCAAGACTTTGAATCCTTCAATTAGAGATGATCCCTTCCATTTCTCCTTTACTCCAAATAGGCTTGGAAATTATTTCCATACTTCTTTAGAGAAGGGAAACTCGATCTAAATGTGTTTTGTAGATTCTTCATTACTTCTACACAATATGCAAAAGCTTGGGCTTTGTCAGAATATTTTCTAGATTACATCCCAAATTTGTATCTTATTTTTAATTCCAACCAAATGAAAAGTATTAATTATAGAGGCACTTTTACTTTCCAAAGTGACTTCCACCACCAACAATATTCTCCTTGCTCTTCTAAAAAAACTTGTTGAATATCCAAGATTGGACATGTAGTCTCGAATGATAGGATTTTTGGACCATATAAATGTATATTCTTCCATACTTAGCCTAATAAAACCACTCTACAATTTTTGAATGAAGATATTTCACTTCTCATCTTTATTTCCATCTAAAGATATAAATCCTACACCCTTTCTTCCTTGCTACCATAATGAATTGTGGTCTAGAGCTACTACATTTACTAGATTTATGATATCATGTTGCCTCATAATCTCAATCGCATCTTTTAATAATCTATGTTGTCCACCACGTTCCACCTATGGGTCTAATCCTAATATGATGCTTCTCCAATTGCCAAATTTCCAACATAACCAATTGCTATAATGGAAAATGCCATGACTAATGCTTTCCAAATGATAGAAGCACTAGAAGCAGTTTTGATGGGAATTATTATCTGATATTTCATTGTAAGAGGAGCAATATATTTGGAATGCATTACCTACTTCCAAAGGATTTATAGTTTGATCATCCTTTATAAGATCTATGTTGCAAGGGATTTTCAAAATTGGTGAATGTTATTCAATCCCCACCTTCTAAGAGACTTAGGCCTGGATATCCTTTTCCATTTGACTAAAAGGATTTCATCCATTTCCTTTTTATCACCACAAAAGCTAAAACATTTCTTCCTAAATTTCTTTAAGAATCCCGACAAGGAGTACTAGTAGATTAGGGTAGAATCTAAAATTGACTTTGTGAATTAATTTTCCACCTAAAGAGAGCCAACGAGTGCACCAACATGAGATCCTCTTCTCAATTGTCTCATATTGATAGATAGAGTCTTGGAAAACATAATCATTATGTCTTAAAACAAGCCCTAGATATTTCATACCTTTATTGAATTCCTAAAATTGAAAAGGAAGCAAATACATCAAGTCTCTCTCCATCTTTGGGAATAGGTCAAAAAAGAGGTGGATGACTTACGAAAATTTAATTTCCATCCCAATGAGAGATAATAGGTCTAGATATTATTTAATCTCTTTAGCTTCTTTCCTTGACCCATTCTTGAACAAACAGACATTATCAATAAATAAAGTATGTGTCATAGATATCTCTCTTCCTAAATATGTTCCTTTAATCCTCCCATTCCTCTTGAGGAATTCTAAAAGATTGTTGATACCTTCAGCTATAATAATAAATGTCAATGGTGATAAGGGGCACCATTTCCTCAATCCACCTAAGGATCTTAAAAGGGAGAAGCTAACCCATTCATTAGAATTGAGAAAAAGGAAGAAGTTAAATAACCTTTGACCCATTTTCCAAGGAAAGAAAAAACCCAGTGTTGATAAGGATATGTCCCCAATAAAACTAGTATATTTTAACTGTAGTTATTAAATTGATGAGAACTATGACCTAAAAACGATAAATATATCCCTAAATATCCATATTTTTTGATCAAAAACACCAAATTCAACCCTCGAATTGAACAATGGTGCTACCAATAGCACCTTTTTTTGGAGTTAAAATTAAACCTTTCGCAGCCATGGTCTTAAAAAGTTGTAATTTTTACCAACAAAAACCTTAAAATCAACCCCCCAAATCGAAAAGTGGTACTACTAGTAGCACCTTTTTTTTTTCAGGGTTAAAATTACAACTTGTTTGAAGCCATAGCCTTAACAACTTGTACCATTGCAACCAAAACCTTAAAATCAACCCCAAAATCAAAAAGTCGTGTTATTAGTGCTTCTTCTTCTTCTTTCTTTCTCGAGCTTAAAGTTGCAACATTTTTTAAACCATGGTCTTAACAACTACTATTATTACAACCAAAATATTAAAGTCAACCCCCAAATCGAAAATAAGTCCTACCAGTGGCATTTTTTCTATTGGGCTTAAAATTGAAACATTCTTAAAGCATTTCCTTAACAATTGGCACCATCATAACCAAAATCCTAAATAAACCCTAAAATTAGAAAGTGGTGCTACAAATGTCACCCACTTTTTTTCAAACTTAAAATTGCAACATTGTTTAAACCATTGCTTAAAAGACTTGTATTGTTGCAAGCAAATTTCAATCTTAAATTTCCCACTAGTTTAGGGATAACTTATCACTCCAAACATATTACATTCAAAATATTAAAAATAAAATGCATTAATTTTTATGGTTAAGATTCATAAGGAAGACTCCATAAAAAAAAATTAATCTTGACTATTAAAACAATCAAAACATAAAATAAATAAATACTTAAAGAAAGGACATATGTACATACACATATACATACATACATACATAAATATATTTGGGAGGCTTATATGAGAATCACCCCAACCCACCCTCGCTCCTCCCTCCCCCTCCCACTCCCTTTAAATTTAAAAATAAATACATAAACAAAACCCACAACCCCCCAAATATATATATATAATAAAACCTATTAACCCCCAAATATATATATATATATATATATATATAGAGAGAGAGAGAGAGAGAGAGAGAGAGAGAGAGTAAAAAATAAAAATAAAGATATAATTTCAAAAAAAAATAGACATAATAAAAAAACAAACAAAATTATTCAAAAAAATCAAAACAAAATTGAAAAAAAAAACTAAAAAAAATGGAATACAAAATAGACACAAAGTGCAGAGGAGGGTGTGATTCCTGGAATCGCCCCCTACCTCCCTCCCTCCCCCTCCTTCTCATCTCGTCTCCCATTTCCCTCCTCCTCCTCATCCCACCACCCATCGTGTGAGGGGAGGGAAGAGAGAGCGATGGGGGGGATGTGACTCCTAGAATTACGTACCCGTAGGCCACAACCACCCCCTCGCATCAACTTTGTGTCTAATTTTTATTTTTTATTTTTTTAATAAATCCATTATTATTATTTTTAAATCACTAAGGAGAGGAGGGTGAAAAATGGTGGGAGGAGGAGGAGGGATGGATGGTGGGTAGGGGAAAAGTGGGGAGTTCACTCCCAACCCCAAAGTGCCACTAGAAGTAGGTTTGATGAGAATTATTATCTAATATTCCATAAAATGAGGAGCAATGTGTTTGGAATTCATTACCTACTACCAAAGGCCTTCTAGTTTGGTCATCCTCCATAAGCTCTTTGCTACAAGGGATTTTCCAAATTCATGAATGTTTTTTAGTCCCTGCCCTCTATAAACCTTAGGCTTGGCTAGCCTTTTTCATTTGACTAAAATAATTGCATCATTTTCCTTTTTTCTCCTCCATAAAAGCTAAAACATTTCTTCATAATTTTCTTTGAGAATCCTGATTGGAATATAAGAGTATTGGTATATTTGTATAGACTCTAACACTAACTTTGTTAAAATTAATTGGCCACCTAATGAGAGATAACAAGTTCACCAACCTTGGATCCTCTCCTCAATTTTCTCATATAGCCGAATAAAGTCGTGGAAACCATAATCATTATGACTTACAACAAACTATGGATACTTCATACCTTTATCAAAGTCCACAACTTAAAAAGGAAGCAGTAATATATCCCCTCTCCATCTTCGAAGATAGGGCATAAAAAGAGATATTTGAATTCTAAAAAAAAAATCCATCCCACTGACTAGACTATATAGGTATAGAAATTATTTCCTTGACCCATTCTTGAACAACAACACATCATAGTAAATAAAATGTTTCCTAGATATCTCTCTTCCTAAATATTTTCCTTTAATCTTCTCATTCATCTTGAAAGTTCCTAAAATCTTGTTGAGACATTCAATTATAATAAGAAATGGTCATGTTGATAAAGGGAGCCCTTTCCTAAATCCCATTGAGGATCTAAAAAGGGGAGAAGTTAACCCATTCATTAGAATTGTGAAAGAGGAATAACATAAACCTTTGACCCAATTTACAAAGGAGAGACAAAACCCGGTGTGGATAAGGATGAGTCTCTAATACAACTAGTCTACTTTAAACACAGTTATCGGCTTGACAATAACTATGACCTCAAAACAATAACTCTAGACTTAAACACCCATATTTTTGCATCAAAAACACAAAATTAACCCTTGAATGGAAAAGTGGTGCCACTAATAGTACCTTTTTTTAGAGTTGAAATTGCATCCTTTTGCAACCATGGCCCTAAAATGTTGCAAGGTTTTTTTCTAGGTTAAATTTCCCAGGGAAAACCCCTGAGTATTGTTGATATCAATTATCGCTTCTGATATTTCCCTCCCCTTTCTATTTTTCCCAACTTATTTTTTCCATTTCTTTTCCCTCTTCAATACTTACCCTCATTCCCCTTTTCTTTTCTCCCTCCTCTTTTCCCTTTCTAGTTACCATAATTAGTCATGTTTCTAAAAATCGTCGGGTTCCCAGGTTGGTGGACTTATGGGTATTCACCTCCATCCATGTTTCTATATCACGAGTCCAATCGACCGCCTTGTTTTAATATACTTAACCATTTTTGTAAACTGCGGGTTCATAGGTTCAAGCTTTCATCTTCCAAGTTATGCAATCTCCACTTTGCACCCAAAGGCCTGTGCTCTACATTATGATTGATAAACTTGTCGTGGGTACCGAGGCCTAAGTATTTCATTTCTCTTGTATCCAAGTCTGACTGACCGTTGTGCAACACTTAGTCTATTTTTTATCATTTGTAACTGCGGGTTCCCGGGTTGGCGGGTTCACAAAAAGCCCCAACCGTCCCCACCATATTCATGCTTTTCCCAATATGAATTTAGTATGGTTTAATATTAATAACTAATCATGTAAGCTCCATAAAGATCGCCATTTATAAGCGAAGGGATCGAGAATATTTTTCATTAAAATTACATTAAAGCACGATTTCCCAAAGGTTATATTATTTTTATCTCTCTCAAAGGATTCATTTCAATATTTTTGGATACTTTGAATGTTTTTGGTCACAAAGACCAGAAATTTCAGTGGTCTAGAGCATATTCATACTATTCATCTACTCCTGCTCAAAAATAAGTAATCTAGACATCTGAAATTGCTTGCGCAGGGTGTTTCCCTCAGGTATTCAACTGCAAAGAACCGGTTTCATGGTGCGTTGAGAAGTACATATCGAGCCAATGAGTTATACAACTCTAGGATCATTCCCCCATCTCTCTTTCACCACAAATTTTTTGTAAGATGTTGAAGCTCCCAGAGAAAGCACTTACATTCAAAGGAGAGGATTGCAGAGATTTTTTGAAGAAACATGACAATGGCATGGATATCTTGCCTAAGTTCTTGGAGAATCTCGCAGTTGTCCCAGAATTTATAACCAAGATTCAGGTCAACTCTTTTAAAAACCCCTTTCGGGAAATCACTTGGTTGTTTACCAGGTCAACAGATCAAGAAAGCATCGCCACCATTTCTCGCATGATTCTTTATATTTTATATTTTACAGTTAAAGAGAAAGCTATCTTCGATTGGGGAAAATGGATTTCCATTGAAATCTCCTCCCAATTGTCACATTACAAAAGGACAAGAAATTCTTTATGGCTTCTTATTTGGTATTTGCGATAGTATATTGTTGTCAATTTCCAAAATTGACTATATGTAAGAGGGTGAACTGAAAAATTGATCTAGTTACCTTCTGGTATCAAGCATTGTGGAGACACAAGACTTCTTTGCATTTTTACGAAGTTTACAATGATTTCGTTTCACTTTTTAAAGGACTTTTGTTTGGTAAAAATACCCCCAGATTATCTAACCAATCTAGTAGATTCTTGGATAGAAAGGGAACATTAGAGAAGATGGAAAATCATAGTGTTATAAGGATCTTTTGTTCCAAGGAAAATCCCTCTTTTCTTCTATACCATGTATCTGATAAATTGTTTATTGCGGAAGTGGCAAGGCAATACAATTTCTGGTTGCACTTTTTCCATGAAAAATGGAAAAATAAATTCATGCCCTTGCCTTGGAAAATTGGAGACTTCATATTCAGGAATATAAACAAAATTGATGAGTTTGTGAATCACTTCCACAATGTAAATCTGAAGTATGTTGAAAAGATAAAGGGGATTGACCCTAAAAATATCTTCGTGGAACATATGATGTCAGTAGGATTCAACAACTCATTCATTCATATTATTTTGAGTGAATAAGAAGACAACAACTTAGGCACTCCTGCACACAATGTTGGTGACTTGGAAACAGTACTTAGTACTAACGAGCTTTACAAGAAAAAAGGAAAGGGTCCTAGTGAGAAGAGTGCCCAGTATCCTGTTGTTACTCCTAAAACTACCACATCACGGAGCAATGCTCCAATGGCCTACCCAACTAGGAAAGTTACTAATATTAGTTCAAGAGGCAGAGGAGAAAATAACTCCCCCCCACCCCCGAAAAAATCAAGAGCTCACACAATATCCCTCTTAGAAAGAAGAGGAAGAATGTTGTGCAAGAGGAAGAAGACCATCACATGTAAAATGAAATAAATAGCTTCTCTCTTGAAGACATGGAGCTCAAGGAGAATATCCAAAAAATGTTTCCCACCATTGATCAGCTAGGAAATCTAGCCCACCAAAATTCATCATTAGAGATCATTCAGAATGAGACCTTCAGTGAAGAAGAGTCATTCTCTCTCCAAAGAACTGTCTTTGACAAGGAATCTAAGAAAGTGATTATTGAAAAAGGTCATATGAAAAATGAGAAAGGAAAATATCGTTCAGAGGTTGAATTAAAAGATATGCAGTCATCACAGATTTCTAAAATTCACAGAGCAATCGAGGATGTTCTTGATGACTCCATTGGTGGTCTAGAAGCAGAAAACATGAAGTTGAAAGAAAGGATCGGGGAGCTGGGAGACGCCTTAATGCCTCTTCCACTTCTTGTAAGTCCTTTGTCACTATTCAGACCCACCACACTCGTTTTTAAATTGAAGTGATCTTCAATCCTACTTACATCAGCGACGAGCTATGTAGAAAGAAATATCAAGAAATAAATGGCGTTGATCACATAGGCATGGGAGGTTTCGAAAAACATTGTTTATTTTGGCTTGAGGGTGCACACCTTCCATGAATACTTGCAAGTTGATCTGAAGAATGAAGAAGGTTTTTAAATTGATGTTGTATTACCCTTTGGAAACAAAGTCTCTAATATGATGGAACTAGTAAGAAGAGAGGAGGATCTGTCATCCCCAAGTCAGATAAAGCAATTGAATGCATGTTGGAGGGAAAAAATTGAAAATTTGAATAATATCATTCAAGCATGCAGTGAAGCTATACTAAAAAGGGAAGAATTGTTCAAGAGGCTCACGGATATAGACCTAGAAGGGGGTACTAATGAAGTACAAGAGCCCAAATTAATTCTCAACTCAATGTTCCTAACAAAGAAACAGTTTGATGAACAAGTTGAGATTTTTAAAGGGTTATCAGTTGAAAAGTTCTATGGTATACTCAAATATAATGAAGATGCCATAGAAAATTGGCTAGTGGACTATTCCATAAAGAATCAAGATATTGAGGAAGAGGTACATGGTATTTCCCTTGATTTGAGAGACTTGGAAAGTGAGTTATTCAACATCAAAATCTGGCATGAGATAAACGTGGCACCAACGAAAAATTATATTGAAGAATGGTTCAAGAAAGCAATCAAAAAATTGACCAACAAAGGGAAAGAAACAATTGAGATGGTTCATGTAACCGTTAATGAAGACAATAAAAGGATAGAAGCAAAAAAGTGAAGGACGAGAGACCATCATAGTAAGTTTATGCTAATCACATCTTTCTTTCTTTATCAGTTCCTTCATCCAGTTACTCCGCTTCTTTGACTAGAAAGGTTTAACTTAAGTATGATAACTTCTATTTTCTTCTTTCCATGTCTTGTTGTTCTTTTACCGCCCACCATCCTCCTTCTACAAGTTTAATTCTTGTATATATTTTCTTTATGGTCCGTGGGATCCCCAATCCCAATCCTAAGGACAAACACATTTTAAATTTCAAAGAATATGTAACAGACTATATATTTTTTAGAAATTTCAAGAGAGATATTTCGGGATCAGTTTTGATTGTTCTTTGTAACTCTTAGTTTTGAGTATAAATTATTTGAGATTGATGTATCATTATGTTTATTTGAGGTGCCCATGTTTCTACTATGTTAAAGTTCTCTTATGCATGTGGACCATCTTCTTTTTATTTTATATGATCAGAAATGTTTAGTTTAACTATGATGGATGTGAGGAAATTTTATCTATCTTATTTAAATGTATGAAGTGTGCGGTTCTTGGTCATTTCTCAGGATCTTTATTTAAAAAGAAAACAAAACATTTTTATTTTTTTTTATATTTCTTGCAATCTTTATATTTCTTTGAATACCACAATGGACTTTTGCAAAGTCTTCTAAAGATATAAAGTCCCAAGAAAATATTAAAGTAAAGAGGAGTACCACCTTTATAAAAATGCAGGGGGATTCACATCCTCATGAGGTTGTCGTTTCAATCCTAACAGATTCAAGTGTCAACATTTTTTGCGACCATACTGCGGAATGAACTAAATTTTTGAATCTGGTTTAGCTTTTTCTTGAAAAATATATGAATTTTCCCTAGGTTGATAAGCCCCACCTGGAAATTGGATTGAATAATCAGCGAAGCATCTTACATCAACTATACAATCTGGTAATAACGATGGCCAAGACCCGAGAATAATTAGAAAGGTCCTGGCAGATCTTAGTCCGAAAAGAAGAAAGAGAGATCCTCCGGAGACAGAGGAGAGATGAGCGACAAGACCAAAGAAACCAAAGGCTAGCTAGAGCAGCACAAGGACAAGGTCAAGATTGAAGCTGGACGAATACAAAGGACCCATTACTAGAAGTAAAAGCAAGCAACTATGTATTCTAACAAGTGAAAATCATATTCCTGGAACCCCTTTGGATAGGGAACAAATAAATGAACAACCACGAGAGGAACCTCATGAAGAGAGGCAAGGAGGTGGAAGAGGTGCTGCAAGAAATCAAGAAAATCAAAGAAGAATAAGGGATTCCCCTTTAAATCTTCTAGTCGAGCAACATGACCTCCTTGTTCTCCCTAAGGGTACCTTGAAAGAATTTTCTGGAGACAGAACAATCGATGCAAAGAGTCACCTTCACTTATTTCTTGATGTTTGTGATATTCATCGTGTTGAGTATGATGATGTCATGGTAAGGTTATTCCTTCAAACCTTATCAGGAAGAGCGTATGAATGGTATATGACATTACCCAGTATATCTATTCACTCATTTAATGACCTCAAAGCCATGTTCCTGACTATCTTTACCCCTCCAATTACTTATCATACCCTTCTCACCAATTTCACCCAGATTGGTTTGAGGAAGAATGAAATAATATGAGATTTTAATCTCAGGTTCAATAAAACCTTGAGTAATATTCCATAAGATAAAAGACCTAATGACCCATTCATACTCGGTTGTTATAAGAATTCAATGCCCCTGAATGTGAAATATTCTATCAAAACATCTCAGATGGATACCTTGGAGGAAGTAATGACTAAAGTTACTGAGATGGAAGAAATTATGATTGAAACAGGTGTCGACCCCGACATCATACTGGGAAAAGTACAAAGGTAGTTGGGAGGATTAAGTATTGATAATCAAAGAGCCTCTAGTTCAATAAAGAACGAAGAATTCAAGCCACAACTAACCCAAAATCAAACTATTGGAGGAGGATTTTTCAAGGGAACCATACCATATGTGAAGGTAGACCCTGTTGCGGCACAAGAGACCAAGAAAAGAATTGAAATTGCACAAATGAATAGAACTATAAAGCAAATGCAGAATGAGATAACCAGACTGAGAAAAGGGGGTAATTATGTAGCAAATCTGAGAATGTCGGTCCTAAAGAAAAGAAGGAACCCTCCCCAAGAAAATAGAGTGAGGTTTGAAAACATGGATAATCCGAAAAGACCAAGGGTTCCCAGGTAGCCAACCCCCAATGCAGTTGTTTTGGATGATGTATATGATGAGAAAAGGCTTGAGAAAGAGAACTATTACTCACTTGATGAATGTTCTGAAACTATACATATAGATGGATGCGAGACGTCCATTTATATATTTGAAGAAGGCGACAACGACCCCAACTCACAAGAAAATATCGCCTAGACAAGAGAATTTGTAAATAGATCCAAGAGTAAAAATGATTCCAAAAAGGAAAACCAAAAATATAAAGAAAAAAAAATGAGAAAAGAGAAAATGACGGATAGCGTTGGAAGTAAGAAGCAACACCTGATATCAAACTCCACTCAGATGACATACAACTGTGTAGAGGAATTAAGTAAATTAAGGATAACTCTTCCTTTTACTGAAGTGGTGAAAATTCCCCAACAAAGGGAAAAAAATTGAGATTGTTGGATGATCCATCCAAAAAATATTAATTTGTTGTTACCAGTATGAAACAAAGCTAGAACAAATCAACCACCAAGTTGAGAGGTAAAATTCCTCCCTTTTATATTTCAATTGAAAATCATGATGTTGCACTTCATAATTATTTAGTTGACACTAGTGCAACCAATAATATTATGCCACTGGTGGTCATGGAGGCATTGGGCATGAATTGTACCAAATATTACTAAACTGGTGAAATTATATATGCAATTGATTCTAGACAAGTTCCATCTTATGGAGAAATCAAGGACTTTTATGATTGGATCGCGGTAGCTCCCCATATTATTACAGTTTTCAATATTATTGTGGTAGACCTTCCTCCATCATATGGAGTTGTTTTGGGAAGAGATTTGTCATGGATGATCCAGGGATACATAATGAATGATGGAAGTTGCATGGTGCTACCATGCAAAGAAGGAGCAATGATTAAGGTGCCCCGTGAACTGAGGAAACCCTTCTCTTTCAAAAAGAAGGATAATGAGTTAATGGAAGATTATACAGATGTTGGGATTGTAAATTATGTTATCTTAGACATGGAACACATTGAAATCTAGGAGAAAGTTCAAGAAACAGAGAACATAGACCATTTGTTTGAAGGTTATTGGAGGATGTCACTCGATGGAGCTTGTTCAAGCTCCAGAAGTGGAGTTGGAATTTTCCTGAGCAGACCATGAAAGATTATGCATCCACATGTTATCAGGATTGAATTTACATGTACTAGTAATGAGGCAGAATATGAAGCTTTGATTCAGGGGATGATTCTTGCACGAGAAATGAAGATAGAACATCTAATTGTGACTGGAAACTTCGAGTTGGTAATTAATAAAGTCACCCAGAGGTACAAAATCAAGAAGGAAAGACTCAAATTATATTTCAAAAGAGTTAACCAATTAATGGAATCTTTCAACTCTTTCAACATTTCTTTCATTCCAAGGGACAAGAATCCGAAGGTAGATTCATTGCCTTTGGCGGCCTCATTGTCAAACCCAGATGACGTACAAAGAAAAACATATTTTCAAGTAGAAAGAGTATTCTGGCCTTTTGTACCTGATAACCTGGAATATTTGAAAGTTTTTGAGAATGATGAACAGTTGGAAAAAAAATTGTTGAACAATGATGATGATGAAGACGATCACATACATGTTGTCCCGAAAGATTGTATTCAATCCGAGTCTCTTTTTACGAAAGATGATCATGCTAAGAATCTCCTAGAAGAAATTTCAGTCTGAAAGGTTCAAGAAACAAGAAAGATCAATATTGGAACTATCAGTTCCTCAAAATATGTCAAATTGGGAGTTGATTGTACCATTGAATAATTTGATCAATATGATGCATTTTTTAATGAATATCTTGATGTGTTTGCGTGGACCTATGATGATTTGGAATCTTATGATAAGACAATATTTCAACATATCATTCCTTTGAGAGAAGAAGCAAAGTCGTTCAAGCAAAAAATAAGGATGATGAACCCCAAATTGAAACCTCTGGTAAAGGTTGAATTGGAGAAAATAAAGAAGGCTGGAATAATATATCCCATTAGACATTATGATTGGATTTCAAACCCTGTGATAGTAAGAAAGAAGATCGGGGAAATCTGGATGTGCGTAGATTCCAGGGACCTTAACAAAGCAAGTATAAAGGATAATTATCCTTTAGCTAACATGGAGTTTCTCCTCCAACAAGTCACAGGATCAGCTTGCATGTCCATGTTAGATGGTTTTTCTGGATATAATCAAGTCTTGGTTGCTGAGGAAGATAGAGCAAAGACAACATTCATAACACCTTGGGAGACATATGCATATGCAAGGATTCCCTTTGGTTTGAAGAATACAGGAGCCACATTTCAGAGGGCCATGGATCTTGCATTTAGTGGGTTGATAGGAAAATTCATGGAGGACTATCAACATGACTTGACAGTACATTCAAAAATAAGGGGTGACCACATTCATCACTTGAGGAAATTTTTTGACAGATGCAGATTATACGATGTTTCCTTGAACCCAAAGAAATGTTTATTGGTTGTAACTCAAGGAAAAACTATTGGGTCATATTGTGTGTAAGGAATGGATTTATATAGATCTAGAAAGAGTTAAATCAATAAATGAACTCAACCCCTCGTCACCTAAGAAAGGAGTTAAATCATTTTTCGACAAGATCAATTTTGTGTGGAGATTTGTTCATGACTATGCAAGTATTGTGAAGTCGATCAATTTATTATTGAAAAGGGACCAAATGTTTGAATGGATAGTGGATACACAAGAAGCTTTCAATAATATCAAAAGGGCAATCACCACAGCTTCAATCCTCATTAGCCCTGATTTTCAAATGGATTTTATCATTTATTTGTTCGCTACAGAGACATTTGTTGCATCTGTTCTTACTCAAAGGAATACCAAGGGTGAAGAACTCCAAATCAGTTTCATGAGAAAAACCATTCATGATTATGAATTGAGATATTCTGAACTAGAAAAGCAAGCACTGGCTCTTGTGAAAGCGGTGGCGCATTTTCGGACATACATACTAAATTCTCATGTCATTTCTTATGTTCCATCCTTGCCAGTGAAGATGCTTTTGAATCAACAATTGAGAGAAGGAAAATGGGATAATTGGTTGGCGAAGAACCAAGAATATGATATTGAAATTAAACCTTTAAAGGTTGTCAAAGGACAAGGTTTATGTAAGCCCGTAGTAAATAGTAATTTTGTGGATGGAATGATTTCAATTTTAGTAGGAGAACCATTGGTCGATTCAGAATGGTATGGAGACATTGTATTTTACTTGAGGTCCGAGCAGTTTCCCATCACCATGAACCCTAAATAGTGGAGAACATTGAAGATGAATTCAAATAAATATGTGTTGATTGTTGATATATTGTTTAGAAGGAACTATGATGGTATATTACTAAGATGTGTTGATGAAAACAAATCCCAAGAACTAATGAGGGAATTCCATGAAGGGTTATGTGGTGGAAATTTTGCACCTACGACCACCACCCATAAGATAATAAGAGTTGGGTTTTATAGGCCATCAATTTTTAGAGACGTATATGCCACAATAAGGAAGTGTGTAGCATGTCAGGAGTTTTCAGGGAAAATGAAGAGATCTATGATGTCGTTACAGCCTATAACTGTAGAACAACCATTTTCCAAATGGGGACTTGATGTCATTGGGCCAATAAATCCAAAGTCAAGTAAGGGACATATGTATATTTTAACTACTACATATTATTGTACGAAGTGGCCAGAGGCAATGGCATTAAAAAAGGTTGATTCTGAAGAGTTAATTAAGTTCCTCGAAGATAACATTTTGTCAAGATTCGATGTCCCAGATAAATTTAACACTGATAATGGTTCGATTTTCATTGGTTCAAAATTTACGGAATTCTACGGAGAATATGGAATCATTATGGGGCAATCATCAAACTATCATCCACAATGAAATGGTCTCGCATAATCCACAAATAAGACACTTATTCAAACATTGAAGAAAACTATTGACAAGAACCAAAGGAATTGGCATTTGAAGTTGATTGATGCATTGTGGGCAAGAAGAACGACTCCAAAAGATAGGATTGGGATGTCTTTGTATACATTGGTTTATGGGAAAGAACAAAAAATGAAAATTATCCTCGAACTCAATGCCTTGACTTTCGTGGTTAATATAGAAGATGAAGAAGAAAGTTCACCTATCCAAAGGAGGATCAACTAGTTGTTGAAATTGGAGGAAGAACGAAGTAAAGCCCTGCATAGAACATCTCAGAGACAACAAAGTATCAAAATATATTTTGACCAAAGTGCAACTGTAAAGAATTTTCAGAAGGGAGAACTAGTGTTACTCTGGAACAAAGCCAAGGAGAAATCGTTGATGCACACCAAATTGTAAGCACTCTGGATTGGACCATACATCATCAAAAATATCATGGGTTTTTATTCCTATATGCTAAGGGAACATGAAGGGTAAACGATTAATGCTTCATATAAACGTGAAACATTTGAAAGGTTTCTTCACCTAAAAACTTTCTCATTTCCTTGTACATAAATTTTATTTTTTCAGTTTGTACATTCTTACCTTTGACTCCATAGCCCAATGGATGGAAGCACCTGGCCATAAATATTTTGAATTCTTCACAACCCACAGGGGGTTATCATCCCATAACTGGAGCCAGTTGTTGAGATCAATTCTCATTTCCGATATTTCACTCCCCTTTCTATTTTTCCCAACTTCTTTTTTTCCATTTCTTTTACCTCATCTATACTTACCCTCATTCCCCTAAAAACAGTTAAGTATATTAAAACAAGGCAGTCGATCAAACTCGTGATTTAGGAACATGGATGGAGGTGAATACCCACGAGTCTACCAACCCGTGAACCTGTCAATTTTTAGAAACGCGACTAAGTATGGTAACTAGAAAGGGAAAAGAGGAGTGAGACTCACGGGTTCACAGGTTCAAGCTTTCATCTTCCAAGTTCCAAAATATCCACTTTTCACCTAAAGGCCCATGATCTACATTATGATCGTTAAAATCATCACGAGTACTGAGCCCTAAGTATTTCATTTCTCATGTATCCAAGTATGACCGACCGTTGTGCAACACTTGTCTATTTTTTATCATTCACAACCACAGGTTTGCGGGTTCACAAAAAGCCCCAAATTCAAATTTCTCTTGTTCGTCCCCACCATCTTCGTTCTTTTCCCAATATGCATTTAGTATGGTTTAATTCTAATAACTTGTCATGTAGGCTCCGTAAATATCATCATTAATAAGCGAAGGGCTCGAGAAGATTTTTCATTAAAATTGCATTAAAGCACGATTTGTCAAAGGTTATATTATTTTTATCTCTCTCAAAGGATTCATTTCAAGTATTATTCAATTGAAAGAACACTCTCTTCAACCTATGGTAGCAGCATCTCAACAACAATTTTGCGGTGATACTTTGAATATTTTTGGTTGTGAAGACCAGAACTTTTAGTGGTCTAGATCCTATTCATACTATTCATCTCCTCCTGCTCAAAAAGAAGTACTCTGGACATCCGAAATTTCTTGTGCATGGTGTGTCCCTGAGGTATTCGACTACAAAGAATTGGTTGCATGGTGCATTGAGAATTACATACCAATCCCATGAGTTATACAACTCCAGGATCATTCCCCCATCTCTCTTTCACCGCAAATTTTTCGTAAGATGTTGAAGCTCCCAGAGCCAACACTTACCTTCCAAGGATAGGATTGGGGAGATTTTCTGAAGACACATGACAATGGCCTAGATATCTTGCCTAAGTTCTTGGATAATCTCATGGTTTTCCCAGAAGATATAACAAGGATTCAGGTCGGCTCTTTTAAAACCACTTTCAAGAAATCGCTTGGTTTTTTACCAGGTTGGCAGGTCAAGAAAACACCGCCACCATTTCTCGCATGATTCTTTATATTTTATATTTTATATTTTACATTTAAATAGCAAGTTATATTTGATTGGGGAAAATTGATTTCCATTGAAATCTCCTCCCAGTTGTCACATTACAAAAGACAAGAAATTATTTATGGCTTTGTATTTGGTATTTGTGATAGTATATTGTTGTCAATTTCCAAAATTGACTATATGTAAGAGGGTGAACTGCAAAATTGATCAAGTTACCTTCTGGTATCAAGCATTGTGGAGACACAATACTTCTTTGCATTTTTACAAATTTTCCAATGATTTCATTTCAGTTTTCAAAGGATTGTTGTTTGGTAAAAATACCCCCAGAATACCTGACCAGGATAATAGATTCTTGGAGACAAAGGGAATGTTGGAGCAAATGGAAAATCACAGTGTTATCAGGATCTTTTTTTCCAAGGAAAATCCATATTTTCTTCCATACCATGTATCTGATAAATTATTTATTACGAAAGTGGAAAGGTAATACAATTTTTGGTTGCACATTTTCCATGAAAAATGGAAAAAGAAATTCATCCCCTTGCCTTGGAAAATTGGAGACTTCATATTCAAGGATATAAACAAAATTGATGAGTTTGTGAATCACTTCCACAATGTAAATATGAAGTATGCTAAAAAGACAAAGGGGTTTGACCCTAACAAAATCTTCTTGGAACATATATTGTCAGTAGGATTCAACAACTCATTCATTCATACTATTTTGAGTGAAGAAGAAGACAACAACTTAGGTGCTCCTGCACACAATGTTGGTGAATTGGAAACAGTGCTTAGTACTAATCATCTTTACAAGCAAAAAGGAAAGGGTCCTAGTGAGAAGAGCGCCCAGTCTCCAATTTTTACTCAACCCCCCCGTAAAAATCGAGAACTCACACAAGCTTCAAGAAACAATTTCCCACCATTGATCAACTAGGAAATCTGGCCCACCAAAATTCATCATTAGAGATCATTGAGAATTAGACCTTCAGTGAAGAAGAGTCATTCACTTTCCAAAGCGTTGTCTTTGATAGTGAATATAAGAAATTGATTATTGAAAAAGGTGATATGAGAAATAAGAAAGGAAAATCTCTTTCAGAGGTTGACCTAAAATATATGCGTCTGTCATAGATTTTTAAAATTCACAGAGAAACCGGGGATGCTCTTGATGACTCCATTGGTGGTCTAGAAGCAGAAAACACGAAGTTGAAAGAAAGGATCAGGGAGATGGAAGACGCCTTAATGCTTCTTCCACTTCTTGCCAGTCCTTTATCAATAGTCAAACCCACCACACCCGTTGTTAAATTGAAGGTATATTCAATCCTACTTACATCAGTCGGGAGCTATGTTGAAAGAAATATCAAGAAAATAATGGAGTTGATCACAGAGGCATAGGAGTTTTTGAAAAACGTTGTTTCTTTTGGCTTGAGGGCGCACACCTTCCATGAATACTTGTAAGTTGATCCAAAGAACGAAGAATGTTTTTACATTGTTGTTGTATTACCCTTTGGAAACAAAGTCTTTAATATGATGAAACTAAGAAGAAGAGAGGAGGATATTCCCTCCCCAAGTTGGATAAAGCAGTTGAATGTGTGCTAGAGGGAAAAATTGAAAATTTGAATAATATTGTTTAAGCATGCAGCGAAGCTATACTGAAAAGGGAATAAATTTTCAAGAGGCTCACAGAGATAGACCTAGCAGGAGGGACTAACGAAGTACCCCAAATTAATTCTCAACTCAATGTTGCTAACAAAGCAACAGTTTGACGAACAAGTTGAGATTTTTAAAGGGTTATCAGTTGAAAAGTTCTATGGTATACTCGAATATAATGAATATGACATAGACAATTGGCTAGTGGAATATTCCGTAAAGAATCAATATATTGAGGAAGCGGTACATGTTATTTCCCTTGATTTGAGAGACTTGGAAAGCGAGTTATTCAACATCAAAATCTGGCATGAGATAAACGTGGCACCAATGAAAAATTATATTGAAGAATTGTTCAAGAAAGTAATCGAAAAATTGACCAACGAAGGGCAAGAAATAGTTGAGACGGTTCTTGTAACCGTTAATGAAGACAATAAAAGGACAAAAGCAAGCAAGTGAAGGAAGAGAGACCATCATAGTAAGTTTATGTTGATCACATATTTCTTTCTTTACCAGTTCCTTCATCCAGTTACTTTGCTTCTTTGACTAGAAAGGTTTAACTGAAGTCTGATGACTTCTCTTTTCTTCTTTCTAGGTCTTGTTGTTCTTTTACCGCCCACCATCCTCCTTCTACAAGATTAATTCATGTATATATTTGATTTATGGTCTGCGGGAGCCCTAATCCCAGTCCTAAGGACAAACGCATTTCAAATTTCAAAGAATATGTAACAGACTATATATTTTTTAGAAATTTCAAGAGAGTTATTTCGGGATCAGTTTTGACTATTCTTTGTAACTCTAAGTTTTGAGTATAAATTATTTGAGATTGATCTATCATTATCTTTATTTGAGCTACCCATGTTTCTACTATGTTAAAGTTATCTTATGCATGTGGACCATCTTCTTTTTATTTTATGTGATCAGAAAGCTTTAGTTTAACTATGATGGATGTGAGGAAATTTTGTCTATCTTCTTTAAATGTATGAAGTGTGTGGTACCTGGTCATTTCTCAGGAACTTTGTTTAAAAAGAAAACAAAACTTTTTTCTTTCTTGTTATCTTTCTTGCGATCTTTATATTTCTTTGATTACCACGATGGACTTCTGCAAAGTCCCATATTCTGAAGATCTAAAGTCCCAAGAAAATATTAAAGTAAAGAGGAGTACCACCTCTATAAAAATGCATGGGGATTCACATCCTTGTGAGGTTGTTGTTTTGGTCCTAACGAATTCAAGCCTCAACAAGTACTTCCCCTCATTTTGAGGATTTTTTTCCAAGCTACATTTCCGAGGGGAAAACCTCGAGTACTTCCCCTCATTTCGAGGATGGTACGCAGGGTAAACCCTATAATCTTAAAGGCACAAGTTTGATCAACAACAAGGCTCAAATCCATTACAATAAGGTGCTCATTAAGAGCTCAAGATATCACTTTGTGAGAATTGAACTTGGGTGGGGAGGATAACAATCATTTCTCCCAACCACCTGAGCTAAATCCAATTGAAAATGTTGTGTTGATCTAAAATATTATTTAAGGTCTTTAATATAACATCACGAGGATAAATCCCCCTACGTTTGTATAGAGGTGGTACTCCTCTTTATTGATATATGGAAGATTCTTCTTATGAATTTAGATGCATGCAATTGAAAACCTTAACAAATTTTCCAATAAAACTCTTATATACATATGTGAAAACTCTTATATACAGACGACCTTGTCAAGCACATCATATCCTTCAAGAAAAAGAAATAAATATTTCTGCAGAGATTTGTATCTACAGGGTTTGGAGTCTTCTTTCAATAGATAGATTGTCTTCCTTTTAAAATAATGTGAATCCAGAATCAGCAATGACTTTGCAAGATGAAAGGAAAACAAAATGGATAGGTCATCAAATAAATTTACATGACTTCTCAGGAATCATGATTCCAATGCTCAGGAACAATGATTTAGTTAGTGTAACTAAATTGTAATTGATCAAGAAATCACGAGATGAAACAACAACCCTTCGATCAGATTTGGTTGATCAGCTCCATTGGATTATGCCCGCAGATGTTTTTTGACTTTTCAATGCGTAACCTCCGATGTGGAGCCTAGTGACACTAGCTCCTTCCCCAAACTTCCGTTGATGTGACCTTGGGCGATGCTCTCATGTGACCACGGGATTGCGAGCGCGGCCAAAGGTGGTTTGAGGGAAATCTACTTTTCACCCCACAATTCACTACAGAGCTCCACGTATGCCTTTGGCAATACCGTGGTTTTCATTGTGGCCCGCTCATGAAAACTTAAGACCCGAGCATGTTCTAACCCCACAATGCGACGGGACCGTCGATCTCACGATCTTGATGGTGTTCCTGAACGAACATTTCCGATCTACCCTCTCAAGTCTATAGATCAGATCTAGCCTTCCTAAATCAACGACTGTGATTTACTTCGTGATCCGGACTTTAGGAGTTTCAAATATCAAACCCTGCTTTCTTATGTATGCCAATATTCTGGAGTCGATGATCTATGGACACCTGTCCCTCTCAATCGACAGCTCTGCCTCTACTTTGGGAATTTGTCCTTTCAACCAGATCAACGGTTCTGCGGCCCCTTTCTTGATCAATGGTTGAGATCTCCTTTGGGTCTCCGGACTTCTGAAATCTCAAGTCTCAAAATTTACTTCCCCTTGAAGTGTGTGGATTACTACCATGTGTCCTTGTTGAGGTGGTCTGCCACATGTCCTTGTTGACATGGTCTGCCACATGTCCTTGTTGAGGTGGTCTGCTGACGTGGGTGAGACATGTAGGCTGTGTATTGGATTGTGGAGGCAGATTGCAATAGTGGAGTGTGGCGTGTAGCGGGTAGTGGAGTGTGACGTCGGAGCGCGGAGGTGGTATGTATGAGTGGTTTGGTGGTTCACTCAGAGGGGGGTTTAGGTGGTAAGTGGTAATGAGCGAGGGGAATCTCAGTTGACAGGAAGGTGACACGTATGAGGGTCCCACATGGAAAATACCACCAACTCGGATCCCCCCCCCCACAATTAAAGGCAGAAAGGTCGAGGGGGGCGTCTGATATGCCCTATTTATTGTAGATCTGAGTGCCCGATTCTCAGCTGTTGAGATTAACGCACCCTTCTTCTAACTTATCCTATCCTTCCACTTTAGAATGATCTAATAGATAAACTTTACTTCGGATGATCCGACGGTCGAGGATTTATTTCGGCTCTACGGGTCTCCGGGCTTCGGGTATTTCAAATCTCAAACTGAAAAACCTTGAAGTGAGATTTTTCTGGAGCATGACTTCCTCACATATTTAGACCCGAAATGAATGATGTTTGTTTGATCAAGAGCTTAGATCAACGGCTTGATCTACCTGTGATGCAGCTTTTCCTTGGATTAAATCCAACGGATCTCCATATTTGTGTATCCTATCCTTACACTTAATTTGATCTGATGGCTGACAGAGATTCGAATAATCGAATTCTCAAACCTTGTGCCCCGTTTATCCTAACCTTTACTTAATTTGATCTGACGGCTGATGGAGATTTGGGTGATCGAATTCTCAATTGTTTTTCCCCACTTATCCTATCCTTCCATTAATTCAATCTGACGGCTGACGAAAATTTGGATGATTGAGATCTCAGATCTTTCATCGTATCATGTCCTTGTTGATTAAGGTTGGTTGTCATTGATGTCAACACTTGAAGAAATCCCCGTAGAAAAAAGGTTTGGGTAATGGACCCAATATTGTTTGATGTAAATATGACTCATTATTTTTTTTTCATGGTTGATAAGAAGTAAATATGGATGAACTCCAA
>SNQJ01S0063163.1:78715-106308 GCA_010110895.2 Picea sitchensis | reverse complement strand
GTTACTTTGGAGCCACCTCCGCCACCGTTGAGGAGAATACTTGATCAAGAAGGATCGTTCGAAGTGAACGAGCCGCAGGAAACTGTACCTGATCCTGATCCAAGAGGATACTTTCCGGCACTAGAGGAATCCATCATTTTTTACCTTGAGACATAAGTTTTCAGACCAACAAATCCTCCAATTACTGACTTGTCGGTGCCAATTTTAATTCAGATTGTCCCTCCTGAGGTGACATCTTCCGAGAACCAATTATTTAGACGAGAAACAATGGAAGTGAATGCTGCTACTTTTTCTGGGAGTCCCTGTACTCTCGTTACAACTACTATTGGAGGGGGAATCCTACCTCCTCCCCCACCTTCGCTAGTCAGGACCTTAGTTTTCCCGACTGCCATGACTTCAGCCAGTGGTCCGATACCTTCAACGACTTCAACCACTAGTTTGTTTACTCATAATGCAACAGACGCTCCCTTCTCACATGGGATGCTCGACTTTGATACAAATTCATTTATTACTTATTCTACCTTACAGATGCAGGGACCTCCAACGCTCGCTTGCAAGGGTCAACCGCGGGCACTAATTCCCATTTTAATGCTATTCCTTATGGTGGGGGTCATATAACTCCTCTGTCCCCTTCGCTCAACGACATTTTTCAAGAGCCAATCGGGTCTAACACTAATTATAGGACCTTCGTCTTATATGATGTCAGAGGTATCTATGTCATTATCTTTGTTTGGTGCATTTGGGAACAACGTTTTTTCTTTGGTCAGTTTCTCGACTCGGGGCAACCCTAGCTTTGGTCAACATAACCCGGTGCAAGGTACCATTCCTTCATAGGGAGCGACGATTGGAGTATACTCCACACAAGGGCTTTGGAATCCTTGGCAAGGATCGTTTCCCTCGCAAGGAATGTCGATTAGGGGTAACCCCTTCCATACTCAATGGAACCCTGGGAAAGCTTCTGTACCTATGCCTAGCGGATCGGTTGGGGGCATCCCCTACCAAGGTCCTTGGAACACAACACAGGGAGAAATCCCTGCATAGGATATGTCCTCGAATTTCGGGATTCATTCGATGATGCCTCAAAAAAACACAATTTCCTTTTGCTGGTCATGGCAACGTTTTTTACCAAAACCCTAGCTAACAGTCCAAATTTTCCTGGAAACATGGTGCCAGTCAAAATCTAGGGCCTTCTTTTCCTATAAATAATCCATAGCTGAAAATACCCTTTCTGGCAACCTTTCATTTTCCAGACTTGTCGAGATTACTAAATGACCCGATCTATCACGGTCCGCATTGTCCCCTCATGTCGACTAAGTTTCCTTTGGATATTCCTAAATTTGAGGGCAATCCTGGCGAATATCCAGGTGATCATGTGACTACCTTTCACTTGTGGTGCTCGTCAAACTTGTTAAAAGATGACTCCGTTCAGTTGTGCCTTTTTCAACGTACTCTTATAGGGGGGTGTTGCGAAGTGGTATATTGAGCTCGACAACTCGAGGTAATCTTACTTTAATGACTTGCATATGGTCTTCTTGAACCATTTCTAGTTACCCGTGAGTTATTATGTCGACACTGAACTACTGGCAAACTTCGAGAAAACCAAGGCTGACCACATCTTTGATCATATCCGAGAATGGTGGCGAAGAAAGATCTTGATTAAGGTTAAGGTCCCTCCTGCTTTCTTGCTTGAGTGGTTCTTGAAGTCTCTGGTTCCATGTATATCCAAATACGTAGCAACATCCGTAGTGTTTTCAGAAGAGGAAGCTATTATGAGAGCCTAACAGCTAGAATTGATCTAATCTCAGTCTGGCATGCTCTATGATATATTACTAGATGCGCCACGGTCTACTCTCGATAAGGCCAAACAAAATTATGGGCCCCACATTGATGGGATAGTGGGATCGATATCAAATTCCTCCTTATTTAAGTCTTGAGAGCACTTCTTTTTTATTTTTTTTACACGCAGGTACCAAAACCGACCTAGCCCAACCTGCCAAAGTCAAAATTTAGAGCCAAGGAAGAAGTATTTCACTTGGAAATTTCTTCCCCGACGTGTGACAGAAAGTGCACAGCTTTCAAGGCCCATATCCGCACACTCTGTGCATTGTGCGTGAAACAATATTCATTACTTTGTGCATTCTATGCATTGTGTACCCTCTGCACGCCTTTCAGAACTGTAGCATGCGCGTAAGTCCAATTTTTTCAAATTGTAAGTGTTTCTATGAATGGTTTGAGGGCCCCTAGCCTTCAAATTTTTATTTTTCTGCACTTTGTAAGGAAAATACACTTCACTTAGAGTCCTTTCTCACAACAAAGGTTAGATAACATAAGCACATAGGAATAAAAACAATCAAAATTCTTCTCTTTTTCTTTGTTTCCACATGGATGGCTCATTTGGATTTTAAAATTTTAATTCGAAGTTATTGCTTTTCATACACAATCACTTAAACTAGGACTAGCAATCAATTTTAACCCTCAAGTATGCTCTTCCCCTGCACCCTAGTGTGATATAGGGAATTAGAAAAGGCGTTTGAAAGTTAAAAGGACATTTCATATCCCTTCACAAATCATTTAGGAGAGGACAAAGCCCCCCTAGGGTTCCTCTTAGTTTTTGGAAATCATCTTAAAGCTTTGAAAGGGCCCATACTTGCCCACATGCTTGCAATTTTAGGATAGTTTCTAAATTATTTCTTACTTTAGATAACACTCTAGGAAAATATAAAAGATCAAGTAACGGGCCCATATAATATGCCCACATGTCTACAATTCTAGGATAGTTTCAAAAACTTTCTTAGTTTAAACAACATTCCAGGGAAATTAAAGGATTTGTAAGGACCCATATGTCCACATTGCTAGTTCTTTAGGACTTTAAATATTCCGCAAGGTTGTACCAAAGACACATAGTAAGCTAAGTAAAAACATTTGGATTGACTATGTGTTGTGTTGATTTTGTCACTTGGGTGAGCAAAAACACAACACTTGCATGCTTAGTTAAGCCAGCTAAACAAGACAAAAGTTTGTGAGTTGATTAGAGAAACCAAATACACATGAAAACAAGGAAATAAAACTAAAAAAAACTAAGAAATAAATGTTATAGAAGCTTGAGAAACTAGAACCATGAAAATAAAAAAAATGACCAACATATAACTACCAATGGATCAATATATTAATTGGCTAAACACCGTAGAGAAAGGTAGGGACTTACGAGTCCCCTCTTCCTCCTTGGGAGGGCTCTTGAGTTCCCTAATTGAGAGCTCTTCTCTTCATACAATGGAATAAATGACAAATGGTGAAGAAATACAATGCCTATTCCCTCAAGAGGTGAGTGGAATGGCCTATTGCAATGGTGCTTGAAGGCTTTAAAGAGAAAAGATGATTCTCAAAGAAGAATTCTTGCAGCATACCAATACCTTGAAGATCTTATTTTCTTATCACACCCATGGCACATATTTATAGCATCCATTCATGGAAAGATATAATTGGTTCATAGTGTGAACAAGGGGCCTTTTAGGGTACCCTCTATCCCTTAACCAACCTCCAAGATAGATTTCTCTCAGATATGAGTGTCAAATCGTGTCAGGGGTTAGACTAGAAGTGGTTGAGGGTCTAAAAAGATCCATAATTGCATCGTTCATAGAAGTGCACATATTTTCTCATATACATTTGCACATTTTTCTCACAGTGCGCGTTGAAGCCTATGTTATCCTGCACATTATGTGCACTGTGTGTGTGCTTCCTTTGGTGAATTTACACACTTTGATTTTTGACCCAAGTATATCATTTTTTTTCCTTTTGAATGGATTTCGATGCTATAGGTGGACTAATTGTTGTTGGCATTGATGTTTTTCTTCAAACATTGTGTTCAATGTTGTGGATGATTTTTTAGTGATAACACTATGAAATTGTAATATTTTACAAGGTAATTTTCCCAAAATTTCACTTCGAGGGCGCTGCCCCAAAATCCCTCGCAAGGGGGGGATACAAAAATTATCATTGCCACCCCCTGGACCCCCTTGGAGACAGTTGTGGGGGGGAAATCCCACCCACACCCCTCGTGTTAGGGAATGGGGTCCAAACACAGCTGAAACAAACCTTTGAATCAAGAAGATAATCAATCTCCACAACCAAAAAACATAAGACCCCAAGATCGACCCAAAATGTCGCCTTGGGATGATTGAAAACATGGGATGTACGTCTAAAGGTCTCATATTCACACTTGGAAAAATTTATGAAACACCTTGCTATGATTCTATAAATATATGGCCATTCTATGCATAAAAGGAATAAATTCATTGAATTGTTATGTTGCTCAAATACTCTTAGAGAAACCAATTGTTCTCTTAAGATTAGCTTGGGAAAGTATAGCATAGGGAAACCCTTCCACCTCTCGGATAAATTTACCATAGAGTTCTTCACCATTGTCAATTAAAAAGAGGAGACCAATAGCTCAACTTTGAGGGATTCAAGAGCAATCCCTATGAGGAATATGGGATTCATAAATCCCACATTTCTCCTCTTGGTGTTCTCAATTTCAAAGATCAATATCTATTGGGTGACCACTCTTTGTGTTCAATTTCATGCATCCTTTTTTAATGTTTGATTAGTTTATTTTCCATTGCTTTTTATTCATATCTTTCTTTGTTTCTTGCTTTCTAGCTTGTGGGTTCACTACTCTACTAACCATTGTTCTGTGTTTCTTTTTTGTCTTACCAAGGCAATCAAAGGGGTCTCTTTTTTCTCACCACTGTGATGAAAATCCCCAAACATAGATCACTATGTTTTTCCTGCTAGATCTAATTCATACAAGCATGCAATGTTAAGGAAGTAAGAAAGAAAACTCATCTTTAACCTGAAGGTTGCCCAATCATATCCTTGGAATATCTCCCTTGAGATCTATTTCCTAGAAAGTTGCTCCACCTGCTAGCTTTCACATCGAACAACCAACAAAAATTTCTCATATCCTATGGCATACTAAAATAGAATTGTATGAAAGTATATCTCATTTAATATCTCAAGTCCTACAAGGACCCACCAAAATCAAATCATAAACATAACATTGATGATTATTGCAAAATTTGGAGGGGCAAAAGAACATAGATCTATATTAAATAAATTTACAACAAGTGGAAGGATTACCTTGAGGCATGGTTGTTGTACTCCTTGATCCAATTTGTTAAAATCCTCCTTATCCACCCTTGCTTGGTTGGAATAAATGAAGCTACTCACCATATTGCGGAAAGAAGACAAAACACTCTCTATCCTTGGTTTATCATCTCACTTGTGTTGATGTCCAACACCCAACAATGATAGAAAAATGATGACCAATAACTCTTACTAAGTTTGAATATCGTGAGGATTCTTATAATCTTGATTCAATGTTCCCATCCCCTTGAATTTTCCTCTTCTTATAGGAGATTAGAGAATCTTAGATATAGGTTCATGGCATGTGAACTAGGTGAAAATAGGCAATGCAGAAGCTCCATTCTCAATAATGCATCATGGCCAACCCATTGATTGTTGACATCCTCATAAATATTCAATTATATAACATCAAAGGGGTGGTTGTGGGTTTAGTATTGAAAACTAGTGATCGATTGTGACTTGTTTATGAGGAAGTGACAACCAACCACCCTTCTTGGTAGGAAAAGCATGGTTGGGATATTTTATGGCATTTTAAAAGAAATTTCATTGGTACAAGTTACAATTTCAGACCTAGAGTGGAAAATACAAGTATAATAGAAGCCCCCTAATGTGTGAGGTCAAAAGAGGAACAAATGGATGAAACACATTACTAAAATAAATGGAAACGAGTGGCTTGAGGAAGGATCTCATAGATCAAGAAACTAAGAAGTACCTAGACATAGACATCAACCAATAATAATAATAATATATATATCACCCTCAAGGTAGGAATAGCCATGCTCGGATGTATAAAGAAACATGGATACCAACACAAAACACTATGGATCCATAAAATTATATGTGAGACCATGGCCACAAAATGTAAATAGTGGATCCATATCATATAATAGATCATAGCCATAAGAAAAAACATTGTGGATCTATGTCATAGTATACATCAGGAAGATACCTAGCACAAATGAGAGTGCCACTATGGTATTCAATGTACTCATATAATAGTGATATAACCCTATGTATCTTGGGAAGGGTAGCATAGATGGAGAATGTCCCTAAAACAATATTTTCAATCCAAACCCATCTATTGTATGAATATAGATCATGCAAATAAATGATATAATGTTGAGCATGGTAGAAACCATTTAATTATCGGTCATTGATGAATACCATTAATAGGTGTGGGGGGAACCAATGATAATAAAAATAGACCTCAAGGTACCTAGTATAATCGAGTGAGAGTGAATATAGGATCCGATGTTGATATGTAAATTGTCATGGTTATTCCACTGGAACATTTCATCACAATATATCTAATAAATGAAACTGAAAATTACATTATAAAGGTTAAATTCCTTTCGATTCAAGAATATTTAGTTACTAATTTTGTGCTTATGCATGAAATAGATCAAATGTAGAAAATAGAGAAAAAAAAAATACAATCACACACCATCCACAAAATAGCACAAATATTTTCTTTGGGAAACCCTTATGGGAGAAAACAGATCTAAAAGGTGAGGTTGCTTTGCTCTCTTTTCTATGGTATGTAAATAATGCAAGTACAAAGGAGAATGCACTCTCTATGGAGTTATCTCATACCTGTGTCCTTTTAGGATGCTACATAACATTAAACCCCTCTATTATTCTTTCTAATTTCCCACTCCCAGATTTTCTTCTCTACTATGGAATAAAATACAATAACATATAATGGAACTCCTTCTCCCCCTAGTGGCCCAGTATTTAACATAGCCCGATAGTGATCTAGGGGTATATTTTTGACTCTCTCAAACCTCAATTGTGATAGGGTTTTGAAACTTATATAATATTCATGAAATTACATATGTGGCGAGCCCCATATGCATGAGTAATGAGGGATGACATGGCATCCTCTCATACCATGGTGGTCAACATGGTAGATCAACTTGTGGGAGGCATAACTTTTGCATACGAACTCCGTTTGACACGATTTTCACACTATTATTCTCTTTAATTTCCCACTCTCAATTGTTTTTCTTTACTATGGAATAAAATACAATAACATATAATGGAACCCCTTATCCTCTTAGTGGTTTGTTATTTAACATAGCCCGATAGTGATCTAGGGGTATATTTTTGACTCTCTCAAACCTCAATTGTGATAGGGTTTTTGAACCTTATATAATATTCATGAAATTACATATGTGGCGAGCCCCATATGTATTGAGTAATGAGGGATGACATGGTGATCCTCTCATACCATGGTGGTGGTCAACATGGTAGATCAACTTGTGGGAGGGGTATAACTTTTGCATACTTAACCTGCTTGATTGATTCCATTTTCAAGGATCGCTGGAAAGGTATCGATGTGTAGAAGATCATTATAAGAATTTACCTATGTTAGGTGCGCCCACAAATTTTGTTTGATTCCTCAAATGCGTTTGGAAGGTTTCGACCCCTAAATCTCCAAACTAGGATTACCATTAAAATGACACCGCAAGTTGATTCCTCCAATTTTTCACTTTGAAAAGTAATCGACATAGATGGCACAATCTAATGATTCAATTTGGATCATAGCTCCTTGCTTTTAGGGACACGATTTTAACCCAAAAATCTTTTACCAAAATGAGGTGGTTCTTTCCCCACCTTCCCTTAGTGTACCACTTTGGTTTGTGTGGAATTTTTCCCTTCAACCCAACTTGCCAAAGGTCACAAGTTTGCTGCGCTCAATGCGGGATCGCTTAAAATGTGTTGGAGAGGAATTTTGGATACGTTTTTGGATCTATGCTAAAAGGAAGCCGAAGGGAAAAAGTGTAACACACCCACTAAACAAAATCAAATTTCGCGGGTCCTACTGACTCAACCCCTGGGTATCAACCATGTGGAGGCCCGGCCAGAAGTCGGCTCCTTCTCCGCTCCCACGGATTGAGGGTCATTACATTCACGAATTTGAATGTAGCGTCTTTTGTATTTCGCGCTACGGGTTATTGTAATATCTACATGTTCTACTCCGCAACCGTCGAAGCCCGTCGTATTAACGCGCATCCCATAAGGATGGAGTCCCACGAGTCACTGATGCACACAGGAATAAACCCCATGCGGAGAACGCCAATGGGGAAATGCCCCATTACGCGCTTGTGCAGTACCGTGTATGCAGAGGGGGACGCCGGTCAAAAGAGTCAGCCTCGGACAGAGGGGCCCCACTTCACACGCCACACTATCTCGGACCCCCCCACAAAGGCGTAATGGGTGAGGGGGTCCAGACTACCGGAAGGCCGCTGACTAATGCTGACTTATCTCAACCGCGAGAGTTGCATCGCCCACCCCACCGCTAAAGGCGTAATGCAGGGGCCCGGAATGGAACCCCAACGATCCGGATGGGCGGATTCCGGCCGGCCCGTGACATGCTCACCGCTATCCCAAGCATGTTACCCATCGCCCTGTTTAAGGTAACGCTTGTTCCTCATTCCATCTGTCATTATGGACCCTGTATCCTCCAGTAACTTCCTCCTCGGCCCATCTATTTCCCCTTCTTAAAAGGGGTCGATATCATGGGAGCTCGGAGTTCACATTAACGCAACACAATTTCATACACAACTAACTCGGATCCCCGATGGTCAACCTGCCAACACTTTCTCTACTCTGAGATTTCCTATCGGGAAATCGACTATTGGGGTAAGCACATGATTCACTACACTTGGAACTCCTCGAACTCCCTAACCTCCGATATATGTTTCCCACCTCAGATTCCCACTGGTGATCACGGTCCCATTCCTGGAATGCAACCGGATGCTGTCTCGGACGCAGAAACCCCACCACAAACCCTAAAGTCTCACACCTCCGTCAGCCCCAGTCTCTGCACAAGTGTCTCAGCCCAAACCCCAACCCACCTAGGGATCCTTCGCCACGGTCCCTCCTGGCTGATCGACGGTTGAGCATCTGGGAAATCGCCGGTCGCCATTTCAAAGAGTATGAGACCCTTACTCTAGGTTCCGGGTGAACCTTTCCACACAGGGAATCTCTGTGACGAGATCCCTACCGGGTCATTCTACTGGAGCTGTAAAGGAAGACAACTTTCCGAGGGTCGCTGGGCATGGTTAGCTTCAGCTTATTGACGTAATTCGTGCATGACATCCTTTGTAATAAACATATATCAACTTAATCACATCAAACATAATGCTAACACTCATGTCAGTAAAACTCCTTTACAATTTCATAGTTCTAGGAGCTAATATCTACTTCTTATCATTAATTAATACACAGATATTTCTTCACAGGAAAACATGTACAACTCCACAAGTCTATGAACATATGTGACAACATATATATTCCAGATGTATTATGAGTAAAACACTTATCGTGTAAGTTCGCAATGTGACCTGACTGCTAAGAGGGGTGCTCGTTTCCACCCAACCATAGGTGGCTCACACTCCCAAAGGATTTACCACTAGCTACCCCCGATCTAGACCACGATGCTCTGAGATTGTGTCTCTCTGTCTGCCAGTGCCCGGGAGCGGAGGTTGCAATCCTTCTCCTGCGTTCACTCACTCTGCGTGGAAAATCGCCAGAGTTCCCCTCGTCAGCTCTCTTCAATCGCTTTTTAGCTATACACCTTATCCTCTCAATGAGGTTGCGTAGGCACCATTTCCTCAAGACCGGACAAGCCCGACGCCCCTACAGATGTGGGCTGTTCACCATCCCATCCCTCATCAAGACATCCTCCTACCAACAAGGAAGCATTTTACCTCTGCATGAGTCAGCTTTTGGTTCTCCGCTTGAGTCCAAATACTCAGATAATTGGAAGTTGACGCCCCTTTTTTCAAGGTGCCTCCACCACCATCGTGGTTCTCCTTTCCTCGTGACATCCCGCCATAGCTTCAAGTAAAGAAAATTAAAACCCCCGCTATTTTTACATTCATTGACCTCTTCAAGTAGGTCCATTTACATCACATTATTCTACTTATGAGTTTTGCCATAGTCTCCATGGGCTGCATGAGGACATAACTGGGGAAATAGGTGTTATACCTCTCCCCCTAAAAAGGAAATATCGTCTCCTGATGTTCTTAGCTAACATGTGAATTACATGTATGTATAAACAAATCGGATATGTCTGCTCTCATGGTATTCCATTCTATGTAGCTCTGATTCCGGGCTGTGGTCATCGGCCTTGACTCGTGTAATGGTTCTGTCTGGGAGTTGTTTCTTCTGTCCAATATGCATCAGTTCTCGTGACTCCTCCTCCGGTTCCACCTAGATCACATCAGCCAATTATATGATTAGTATCATGTACATATTTCTTCTCAATAAGGGAAACATGGAAACATTATGTGCTTTTACCGTCGGAGGAAGTAAGCAATGACAGGCTGGGCGGTGTCCCACTCTGCCTAGGACTTCAAAAGGTCCATTATCATCAAGTGCCCACCTGGCACAAGCTCCCATTTTTAGAGAACTCCTTTTGGGCTTAATTCTCAGATATACATGATCTCCCCGCTTTGAACTCTCTCTGAAGTTCTTTGATCACATAGTTTTCTTTCTGCTCGAAATCTCGATTCTTTATTTGAGCTCTACTATTATTTGTTCCATTTCTTCTAACATGTCGGGTCCAAAAGAAATCTTGAGCCATAGGATTACTCCAACACCTGGAGTATTACATTGTTCACCATAGAGGACCCTGTAAATGGGCTCATCTTAAGGATGCTTGGTAGCCATTGTTATAGGCAAATTCCAATAAATGGCGTGTGTAGTCTTCCCATTTTCCAGGTTGATGCATCACATGCATTCTTAACATATCTTCAAATATCTGATTTACTCTTTCTGCTTGTCCATCAAGGTTTGGGGTATAGCGGTACTAAACAACAATTTGGTCTCTAATCCCACCATCAGATTTTAATTGGGAAGTGAATTTTGTGTCTCAGTCAGACACTATCTCTTTCAGCATGCTGTGCAAATAAACACCTTCCTTTCATAAATACCGTATGAGCATCTTATCGCCTTGGTGTGTCGATTTTGACGGGTATGAAGTGAGTAGACTTGCTCAGTTTATCACCACCACCATAATGGCATCATTTTGTCTGGTTGAAGCCGGAAATCCGGTGATAAAGTCCATGGAGATGGTATCCCATTTACATTTAGGACAGGCAGCAAGAATCCTACTGGGTGTCGATGTCTTCTTTAACTCACAGCATTCTATGCATTGGGGCCAACATTTGCTACTTCTCCTTCTTCAATCCCGCCAAGAAACTGCTGAGTGGCGTAATCATTTTCTGGTATCCTCAGACCAAAGGTAAGGTCTTTTATGTAATTCATCCATGATGAACCTCTTCAAGTCGCCACACTTGGAATGTAAGGTCTATCTCTCTAGGTGTGAGTAGACCTCCTTTGGCCATCTGATAGCCCCTCAGATTGCCTTTCCTGTTCTGTTCTTACAGGATAGGACACATTTGGACGTATGGGATAGTGTGTCTTGTGCCTCTTTGACTCTGTCTCCGACATCTGCCTCAGAAATTTCCACCATGAATCGCTCTCATGCTCGGCTATGGCATCACAATCTTTTTTCCTTTTATTTGTTTGATTTCAAAATCAATTTCTCTAAGGAGGGCCATCCATTTGGTTTGTCTAGAATTTAGTGTAGGTTGTTCAAACAAATACCGTGAATCCCATGATCCTCATTAAGGCAATAACTCTCCTTCCTGTGAGGTAATGCTTTCACATTTTTAAGGCATGCACTTATGTTAATGATCATGGAGCTCATAGTTGACTCTATGCTCATTCAATTTTCGGGATTCATAATGTCTATCACCTTTCCTTCCTCGTGATAAGTGACTCCTCCTCGAGTCCTTCCCACAGACCAGGCACACAAGGAAGCTTCAATGATTTTCAACATCTGTGCATGGGTTAGTAGATGTTTTGGGGTTTGAAATATTTCTTCACATTGTCATGTCCATGCAAATTTCTTTCCTTCCTCTCGAGGGTAGTGATTGGACAACCAATCTTGAGAAATTCATAAATCTCCTATAGTATCCCCGCTAATCCCATGAAGGATCTAATGTCTCGGACATCCCTTTGGGTAGGCTATTCCTACGATAGAACTGATCTTGTTAGGATCTATGGCTACCCCTTCCTTGGACGTAACATGTCCCAAGTAGTGTATTTGTTTCCGAAAGAAGTCACATTTGCTGAATTTTAGCATAGAGTTGATGTTCTCTCACACCCTTAAAGACAATTCTAAGAGATGCTTTTATCTATTCTTAGAGTAGATTAGATATCATCAATAAAAACTGGGGCATAAATTTATCTAAAATTTACTAAGTACATTGTTCATCAAACACATGAAGGTAGAAGGGGTACATTGGTTGACCCAAATGGTACCACCACAAACTCATAATGACCATACCGCGGTCCTGAAAGCTGTTCTATGGATGTCTTCACCCCTGATTAGGACTCGATGGTGATCCCTGATCTCAAGTCAATCTTTGAGAAAACAGACGCGACCTCCCAACTGATCAAATAGATCATCGATCCCGGGCAAGGGTATTTGTTCTTTATGGCTACTTTATTAAGTTGTTTGTAACCTATACACAGTCTAAGGTGCTTCATCTTTCTTTTTCACAACAGACTGTGGTCCCTGTGGAGACATCACTGGCCTAATATATAACCCTTTATCCATCATCTCTTTCAATTACAATTTGAGTTCAACCATCCATGCATGCTCATCCCATAGGGTGTTCTGTGAATAACCTGATCGCCTCCCGGGTGCAAGCTCCATTGAGAAATCAATGTCTCCTTCTCGAGGTGTAACCCAGATTTCTTCCTCGAATAGATCTCAGTATCTTCCTCGTGATAGGCACTTTGTGGTTTGGTTCCAGACCTTCTATTTTTCAACACCTGCACTGCATACAAGGGACATCCCTTTCTAACATTTCTCATTTACAGGGCGGATATTTGTCTCACCGAGACCGCCTTTGATCCCCTTGGAGGGTTATCCTTTTCCCTTCTTCTCTCAAACATTCTAAGGTTTTATAGTAATGGTCCAGTTTGGCTTTATATGGCCACCACCCATACTAATCAATGATCGGGTATGATCCCATAATATTGCTATGGTTGCTTAGTGAGGAATTCACCCAATATGAATTGTAGGGATGGTACCACCTCTACCACCTTCCTTTTGGTGCCGCTATTAACCGTACCAACCATGGTTTGGTTTGCTTCGAAGGGTCGTGAAGCTTACACTTATGAACGGCTTTAGGGGATATATAACCCAAATTTGAACTAGGGCTCGGAATCAAAACAGATACTAGATGGTTGGAGATCACACCTTCCATCTCCACCAACGGTTTTGGTGGTCACTACATAAACTGTCGTATAAATCGCGGGTACACCGGGCCACATTGTTGGACTGGTAGTTTCCTCGCAGATGTTATAAATCTTCCTAATCGCTCTATTGTCTGAGTGGACAAATTCGAGATGATCTCCTCCGGCATCCCATGATTCCAAGCATTTCTTGTTAATGGGCCTTTACCTGTATAGGTCCGTAAGTTTCATTTCCATCTACCGAGAAAGTGCCAGAATACACCTGGTGTGGTACCCACCTGGGTTCTCGCTAGGCCCTTTAAATCTCGAGATCGCCTCCTCTCCAAATTTTGAACCATTCTTTTGTTTCGGCCCATTTAGACTCTGTCTGATGTCCATCTTGCTCATGGCAATATGTTGCCTCAGAGCAGTAACTCTAAGGTCTTTGGTTCGCCAAACTCGATTCGGTTCCGGTACTCTTTGGGAAGCCCGCTGATGAAACGTTGTTCTCGCTTTGATGTAGGGTACTTAATTTTGTAAGTCAAGGAATTTATCGGACGTATTCTATCCATGGTGTTGGCTAGTTTGTGTTCATAGAACTCTTTAGCCTTTTTGTCTAAATACCTTTCCGACAAATACTTTCTCCGGAAGTACTTCTCGAACCACTTCCATCAGTCCCTCCCCTCACGGACCCCTTTCATATTCCTGGGCTGGCCTCTCCCTGCAAATTTATGGAAGCTTCCCATTCAGATTGGAAAGTGGCCACCTGGGCCTCTGGGCAAGTTCTCTTAAGAAATCATGGACTCCTAAATATTTCTTTAGTCCAAGTAGCTAAGCTCTCACCTCCTCTCCCTTCTTTATCCTCACAATGGAAGGAGGTTTGGCCTTTTTAAATTCTCAAATTTATGACTCTAGGAAGTCTTCTGTTTCTTCTGTTCTCTACGAGAATGGGGACTGGTCCTGCTACTGGAAGAAACTTCTGAATCACCTAATTCCTTCTTCGAGCTCATATGGCATTGACCCACCTTCAGACCTTTCTCGATGTGTTTTCCCCGTGGCCAATCGGTTAACGACCCATGATTTTGTACCCCAGTTCATGTCGCATTTTATCGCTGTAGGTCGATAGGTTCTGCGAAGAGAAACCGCATTAATTTTACTATTTCCCTCTTTCATCATCCTTCATTATCGGCCCTGTGCCTTGCAATCAACTACAAGACTCCTCACCCGTCTCACTTAAGTCTCCAGAGGGGTTCTATTACTCTTCTTCATCGCACTCGACCTCTTTGTGGGAGCCTTCTCCCACCTCTTGCGAGTCACCATATTTCATGCTTGTAGATTCCCGTTGGTCGTCCAGTTGAGGAGTGCAAACACAAACGCGGATATTAGTCAAGAGTTAAATACATTTGATAACTTGTGCATAATTTCATAATTCTTTAATATGAACACCCGACTGTGTGTGTTCATATTCCAAGTTTTAATCCTAGATAAGATAGTTGAGTCAGATTACTCCTCATGAGTGTTTCAACAAGGTTTATAAACCACTCGTGCGTGAGCCCAATCAGACCGAGTGTTGTAAACATGCTCCGATACCAATTGTAAATACACCCACTAAACAAAATCAAATTTTTGCTTATCCGTCGCACTCGAACCCCTAAATAACCATATGGAGGCTCAAATGTAAGTCGGGTTCTTTCTCCGCTCTAATGCGATCAGGGTTATATTCACCGCTCAATCGGAACGAGTCCTTTGTATTTCGCGGCCACGGGTTAACAGACGGTTATGTTCTATCAGAACTGGCCGGGTCTGGCTGGTTAACGCGCATCCCATAAGGATGGAGTCCCACGAGGTCAGCAGATGGCCAATAGGAATAAACCTCATAAGGGATAGAGAGTTTGCCAATGGGAACAAGTCTCCGTCACATGCTTGTGTGTAGTACAGTATTAGAGGGGACGCGACAGAGTCGCCTCATTGTGAGGGGCCCTAATTTCACACGCTGACACTATTCGACTTCCCACTCAAAGGTAAAATGGGGGTCCGGAATTACCAGCCGCTGATCATGTTGACTTGATTCAAATGTTAGAGAGTTGTATCGCCCACTCCGGGACTCGCTAAAGGCACAGTAGGGGCTCCATCGGAACCCTCAATCAGACTGGATGGTGATTTCCCCGCCGCCCGGATATGTTCACCGCTTATCCTAAAGCATAACCACCGCCCGGTTTAAGGTAACGCTTTGTTCTCATCTAACGGCCATATGGACCCGGATCCTCCAAGAATCTCTCCCATTCATCGGCGCTTCCCTCTTAAAAGGGCTCTGATATCGCGACTGAGTTTTATGACATTAACGCTAACACAATTCCCCACAACCAATCCCCGACCCGCACAACCGTCAACACTTTCCTCTATCTGGAGATTTCATCGGAAATCTACAGATAAAAGGTCATGATTCACTTGCTACACGGGTGAATCCCCAACCCCAACCCCGATATAAGCTTCCACCAGACCATTGGCGACAAAGGGTCCCACACGCCACGCCACTTTCGATTTCGCTGGATTGCGAATCCGATGGGATGCATGACTTTGACGCCGAGAACTCGGACTCTCAACGCCGTAAAACCTCAAGTCCGATGCTGCCCACCCTTCCACTCTGGCTTATCGGAAATCGGCATTCTCGGTGCATTGCTGTCACAATTTGCCCAACTTCAATCCGCCAATTCTCCGGATTCGTGCCACCGGTCCCTCCGATGATCGACGACTTCGATCCGGGAAATCACCACGCGATTTAAAAGAGTATGAGAACCTTACTCTGGGTTTCGGGTGAACCTTTCCACGGAGGTAATCTCTATGACGAGATCCACTGGTCATTTCCGGGAGAGGATAAAGGAAGACCACTTTCCGAGAGTTGCTGGGCATGGTTAGCTTCAATTTATTGACGTAATTGCATGGTATCCTTTGTGATAAGCATAGATCAACTTATTCATATCAAAACATAATGCGAACACTCTCATGCTGCAAACCTTTACAATTTCACAGTTCTAAGAGCTACATTCTACTTCTTCATCATCATCATCACAAACATTTCTTCACAGGAAAATGTACAACTCCACAAGTCTATGAACATATGTGACATCATATATATTCCAAATGCATTATGAGTAAAACACTTATCAAAAGTTCTAGAATGGACGTGGATCATTGAGAGGTGTTTGCTTCCACTCCAAACTTTAGGCTCACCACTCCCAAAGGATTTCACTACTAGCTACCCTCAGCCGAGACTATCATGCTCAGACTCAAGGCTCTCCGTCTCGCTGCTCAGGAGTTGGGTGGTTGCAATCCTCCCTCCTTGATCACTTCACTGCTGCGGAAAATCGCCAGAGTTCCCTCTCTGTCTCTTCAATCGCTTCACCATACACCTTATCCCTCTCTAGGTTGCGTGGTGGCACGCATTTCTTCAAGATCATCGTACCCCGACATTCCGCATGATGGTGGTTCACCATCCCATCCTCATCAAGACATCCGCTTACCACCATAGCATTTAATTTCGTATTGCCGAATGCCTTTATATACTTTTTCTGCCGTTGGAGTCCAACACGGTATTAAATTCAAGTAGTTAACGCCCCTTTTTTTGAGGTGCCCTCCACCACCATCGGTCTCTTTTTCTGCACATCCCCACTTCAAGAAGGCTCTAGTAGTAATTCAAACTGCTATTTTATATCTATTAACCTTCCCCAGTCCATTTACATCACATATTCTACTTTTATGAGTTTTTCCATAGTCCCATGGCCAGCGTATATATTTATAATTTTAAAAGTTGCAGTGGCAA
This sequence comes from Picea sitchensis, assembly GCA_010110895.2. Classification (NCBI taxonomy): domain Eukaryota; kingdom Viridiplantae; phylum Streptophyta; class Pinopsida; order Pinales; family Pinaceae; genus Picea; species Picea sitchensis. The sequence continues at coordinate 89,087 of SNQJ01S0063163.1, read as the reverse complement.
AAGGAAAGTAGGAAGATACCAGCAAAGGGAATGGAAGTGGACTAAGGAGTGCTGGAAGGATGCTGATGAGGAAATGAAACAAAACAATTATAAATCATGGGGTTGGAGGGAAATAAGCTCCACTTTGTAAATGGTTTTGGGGACACTTTGTCCAATTTTGTAAATGGATCATCCCATGGATAAGGAATAACATGTAAGAGGGGAAATAGTGAAATGGGAGTAGAGAGGCGTGATGGTGCAAGTTAGAATTCATTTGGGTAAGGGAGCGATCGAAGGAATAAATATTTAGTACGACCTGTGAGGAACTTGGGATGATGTTATCTATTGCATCTCTTGTAGTGTGGTTTTACTTGTAAGAAAGCAAGGAATGAATACTAAGAAGTCAGCTTGTTGTGGACATAGCCCCTAAGTTTGGGTGGAACCAATGAACGAAGAAGAAAATAAATATATGTTGTTTTATGGCTTATGTTGAACATATGGATCATATATGATGTTGTAATTTTTCATATGGTTTAGGTTTCATAACATCAACTGCTAATCTAAGCAGAACTACACACATAAAGTGCAATCAATGGATGCCTCACTTCCCCCTCACCTGTAAACTTGGTTCTGCAACCCCCCAGATGCCTCTGCCTTGAGACATCACCTCTCCTCACATGATGTTGAAAGGGCTGATATGCATAAGGGATCGTTGGTATTTGAATGATTAAGCCCAGGTCTGCCCCTGTGCACCAACAAATGGTTCTGCTTTTAGGACTCCAGAACTATAATTCGTAAGAATTCTTTGGAGGCCACAAATAGAGAATAAATTAAAGAATGGATAGTAAGGAATTAATGGGTATTTTATAGGGAACATAACATAAAGACTAGGCTCAACGATGAGCAATGGTTGCAAAGGTATGTGTCCACATATCTACATGAAATTTTCTTTGTGAATTTATACTACTTTGACTAAATGTTAGGAGGGGACTAGGTAGAGAATGTTGGGAGATAAGAAAACTTGCCACGAAAGAAACCTGGACAGCTTTATGAACCGATAAAAAACTCACTATAAGAAATAAGGTTTCTAAGGCAGACATTTCAAGTTGAATAGTATACCGTGGGGTTATGTTACAGAGTTTGTGGTAAATTGTACCCAATCTTTTGCTTGTTTCGAGAGGAATTTTCAAGGGTTCATGTAAAATATATTTTGAGCACATTATCCAATTTGGATAAAGATGTTACTTTGTGATAATAATGTCATGAAGATGGATTCTGGCAACTAAGAACCTTTGTGCACATAGGGAAACTAGGGGATGACCGGCGATGGTCCGAGGAAGGATGAGTAAGGAGTAGGTGGACTGAGGATGATGAGGGAGGATATTGACTTATACAGAGATATTGAAGTATTGCACTACATGAAAAGGTTTATATATAGAAAGAAGGATATCAAAATTGAAAGAGAGAGTGTCCAAAGAGTTTGAGGAGAAATTGTGATGGTGTAGAACTCGATCACAATTGTTGAGAAAGGAAAAGCAAATAAAGAGATCCCAAGCATCACTCCATCGCATTTAAGGAATTCCATCTCATATTAGAATTTGCATCGAACCCATGACCCCATGTGAATCATTAAGGATTGAATAAATAACTGAGACTTGTTCCTGGGTTATTAAATTGTAATATGGAGGAAGTTAGAGAAATAGTCAGAATAGTGGGAGAAGAACAATAAACTAGATGGATAATACACTAGTTTGAGGAATAAGGACATGAAGGAAAATGTAAATATAGGTATACACCCATAGATGGATAATCCTTGTTGTTCCTTTCCGGTGATAAGTGGTATTCCATGTGGTTCATCACGGTTAAGGAGATATGACCTCGAAGTTGGAAGCCCCAAACAATGGTCAAGAAGCCCCAATTGGTTACAAGTCAATTAATAAAAGGGTAAAATGGTTGCAGAAAGAAAGTAAAGGATCCCTAAGAATAAGAAAAGAGGCTACCTAGAAAAAAGTATAAATACAACTCAAAGAGTCTCTCATATACACTCAACACTTACATTGAATATCTATCTTGTGAGAATGTTATGGTCAAATATTTTGGTCTATCAATGAATCTGATGTCAAGTTTGAAGTTACAAAGGTGAAATTATTGGAGACGCAGTAAAGAAGGGAAGATCCAGAAGTTGCAGCAAGAAGGGCACAAACATCCATGAGTCAAACAATAAGGGAAATGTGTTAGAAAAACAGGATAGTGGAATAAAACAAGATAAATTCGAAAATAAAACACACATAACATACAAATAAATGAGGCATAGACATATCGGTTCAATCTTGTGGGCTACATCAACCAAAGTAATTTCAGGTCCTTCCCTTTTATTCAAAAAATGAAGGGATGTAACCTACAACATGCCCATTGTAAATTCCTTCTTCTCTCGGCCTCCAAAAATACACAATCACACTTATAAACAACCATAATAAAATTTCCTCATAAAAGAAGGTTGACTGTCAAAACCCTAACATAACTTCATCGTTAGATTCATCAATTCTATAAATGAACAACTAGATTGATCACTTTAATTACTTAATTAGGACTCTCATTCCTCCAGCCAACCCCTAACCCATTGATTTAAGGGTATAGTATTACTTGCATATAAACTGGTTGAGATAATCTTTATCCGGCCAACCAACAACGCGAGCATTCAGAGTTGAAGCAAGAAGGGAAACATTCGAGTTTCCAAAGAAGATGGCATGAACATACGCGAAGGTAACAAGAAGGGCGCAAACATCTGAAGTTGCAACAAGGGAAATAACATATGAAGTTGTAGCAAGAAGGGCCTGGACATCAATAGTTGCAGCAAGAAGGGTGCAGAAATCCGCGAGTAGAAACAAGAAGGACGTAGACATCTAGAGTTGCAACAAGAAGGGAGTGGACATCCGTGAATTGTGGAAATAAGGGCATGGACATCTCTGAGTTGCAACAAGGACATGTCAAAGAAATGTGAAAATATCTTGAAGAAGATGCCATCTCTTGTTTGTTGAAGATGTTTTTTATAGGTTGGTCTATTGCTATGTGATGATATTGTTCAGGTCTTCCTTATGAGTAAAGACATGTTTTGTATGTGTTTGTTTATTAAAGTTTGTATCTTGATGGTATGATTACATGCTTAAGGTACGTCTTGGAGGTCCTTGTGATACATGGTGCATGGTTTCATATGATTGAGGTGATATTGATACGTTTGATAAATACTTTAGTACATTGTATATGGATGTTATGGTTCATTGTTAGAGTCACATTTGATCGTACATGGTTGATGATATGTTACATGATTGATATAGTATAGGATTGATACATGATATGGCACATGATTGATACATGATATGGCGTTAAGTTTGTGATATTGATACACTTGTTATGGTACGCGTTGATTTACATAGTTGATGCATGGTATAGTAAAGATTGGTACTTGGTATGGTGTTGATGCATGGTTGATGGTTGATTATAGTACATGTTTTGTATTGGTTGATGAATCTCTTGTTGTGTACACGGTTGATTGTTGGTGGCGGTAAGGTTGATGGTTCAAGACATGCTTTAGTACATGGTTGGAGACAAGCATCTTGTGATGGTAAGTTTATGATCTTGGTACATGCTTGGTAGAGGAATGTGTTGAACATCTAGTTGAGAGGAGTCCTTAGTATATGATCCATGTAAGAGGATATGTTTGAGTATCGCGATGCGATGTGTTGCGATGTTTGATGGGTTGATACAAATGACGGGGTTGACCGTTATGTGTTTGCATTAACATAAAGGGAAATAATAATGGTAATGGATTATGGTAGTGATAGTTGGTCTACACTTTCATTCTTTAGGGAGGAATGATCTGGCGAAACATTGTATTCCGGGTTGGTGCCGAAAACGTGATTGAGCCTCGAGTTTGATCCCCGAGAATTAGAGGTTGTACTCTCTAGTTGGAGCTAGATAATTTAGGGAGTTGTATATTTCTTCAGGTTGGAGCCTGTGAATAGTGGGTTGGATCCTCCTTTTAGTTACAACTAGAGAACAAAGGATTTTTGTGTTTCCAATGAATGTATTATTTGATACATAAGAAAGCATTATGTGGATTTCTCACATTTGGGTTTCCACGAAACTCTCGTGTACTTTGTATTTTGACATGTAATGATGTTAATGTGATGCTTCTTGTGTTTATATGATCATAATATATTGAATGAAAACATAGATGATGTACACTGGATGATATATTGTTGATAATATTGAAGATTATATATCTTTGGTTAAAAGTGATAAAAAAGTGCCTAATATTGATTCACCCCCCTCTCAGTTTTTTTAGTTTTTTCAACAATTGGTATAAGAGCCAGTTCCTCCGTAGCCTAACCTACTGGAAGGCAGATCAAGGAGACAAACAGTTTGTATAAGAAACGGGAATACCAGCCTCTTTTGATGGTATTCTATCAGTTTGAAGCATGAGCTGTGTAGCAACCGCAATTTGTTGATTCTTGGCGCCATCAGCGACATGATGTTTGGTAGTCACTGTTAAATGACACAACTACCAAGAACCAAGAATGCAGCCAAAAAGCACTGAAAAAGGAAACAAAAAAATAAAGCAAATGGATTGCATCTCGTACCAATTCGACGAAGTAAAAGAGAACCCGGGAAAATGCTTCATCAACCAAAGAAATTTGGGATACAGATGATATCTATTTTGAGGAATCTCCCATCATAGAGTAAGAGAGTGATAAATAAGACACAATTATATATCATGATGAAATATTCTCATCACTCGACAGATCTGTAATAAAGAAGATTGTGAAGATAGCGAATAGTAGATATTGAAGTAGAATTAACTGGCCCATCTAGTTTGATGAAAGCGCGAAGAAAAAGTCACTCTGAGGAAACGCGGTCAAGAATAATCTCAAGTTTCAAGAATCCCAATAGGTCATCGAACTAAGAAATCAAATAGAAGAAGCCATAAGGATCGAAGAAGCATACAAAATTCAGATGGAAGAGAATCAGTGTTTGTCGGGAAGCCAGTAGCACAAATAAAGGAAGCAGAGAAGAGAGAGAAATACTTTGACGTGATCATCCTCAAGCTGAAATATCTAAGGATTTTAAACCATCTTGAAGAGTTCATCAACAATAAAAAGACTGAAGAACAAATCACATCTCCTGAAGTTCCAACTCAAGAAGAAAAGATAACATAAGAATTCATCAAGATTCAGATGATGAACAAAGAAGAAGAGGTTGAGAATCTTGAAGAAGAAGTTTCTAATGATTAAGAGATAAAATTTTCAAGCTCAAGAAGAATCCATGAAGAGAGAGAAACATCCACATCACTCCAAAAATAAGGTTAAAGAGAAGACCCAATGAAGGAAGAAATGAAGAAAAAGAGAAAGGGTTACAAAAGTAATCGTGCTGAAGGAACTATGAACAAGAATCAAAGGAGACAAAGATACATCTTTAACAAGACCTTCCACATTAAAGTATCAAAGAATATTCAATCATGATAAAGAAGTCAACAAAAGAAAATATTGTGATCAACAAAGGCAAGAATCTCTGTATGAATAATCCACAAAGGATTTACCCTGTGTAATGTAAATCTCTTTATGGTCATTGTTTTAATTGTACTCAACTTTGGACATAAATAGTAGATTGCATAATAAATGTTCAAGCAATAAATTATTATTTATCTCCGCATAACATTGAGTTTTATAAATGCCACAGTTATGGTCACATAGCTCATAATTGTAGAAGCATTATAGAGCCCACCATGAAATAAAATATCAATGTTAGACACATGAAGGTTTGGAAAAGGAAACAAGAACAAGTTAAGAAGAACAAATGAATGAAGAAACATCAAGAAGTCATAATCTCGTGATCAAAATATTTCGAGATCAAGACAAATCTACAAGAAAAAGGGAATATATCATATACAAGAAGGTTTGGAGAAGAAATGAAAGACAAGAAGAACAAGTGAATGAATATTGGGTCCGAGAGATCGGAAAATCTGCAATAGTGTGGAAAAGAAAATAAGAGCTTGTAAATAAAGAATATGCACAAGAAATTATACTCTCAGGAATTAGAAAAGATAATAACTAATCCACAAGAAAGAATGAAGAAGTCATAATTCATAAATATGGTGATTCTACAGACGAACATGAATATTACCTCGCATTAGGGAGGATTCTTAACACACTGAAAGCTATCCGGCTTTGGAGACTCCTAGTAAATATGGATATTGAACAAGGGGAGTCGCTGGGTAATAGCTACTATAGATCGAGAACCATCTTTAAAGTAAATTTAAAGCAGTTTGAAGTATTTTCATAGACAAATTCAGAATAATAAGATAGTAGAATTATAGAGTGATAGATTGATTGATTGATAAGTAGTGTTTCCACACAAGTATCAGTTGGAAGTTACATAGGAAAACGTTTATGATTATATTCCATGTATGTATTCAGGCAGGGATATCTTCAGTATAGGTTATTCTAAGAAATGCAGAGTTTGATTTGTAGATAGAGAATACTGGTGGACACATTTGATTCGGGTTGAAGAGATAAGAATATGTGATGATTAGTTGCATCCATGAAGCCTTAATGATAGTACATGGATAGATGGGTCAACATTGTGGAAAAGTGAGTAGAAATGTTATGGACAATTTGTGACAGATGGATAGATATCGATACATAGAAGGTATATAAAACATGGGTCAAAGAAGATGCATAACAATGTATTTACAATTGGAATAAGTGGAATCAGTTGGTCATAGAAAGGAAAGTAGTGAAAGGAACAATAGAACAGGGAAAGAGAAACCATCAACAAAGGCTAAATATTCAGAAGAAAATCATTGAACAATATGGTCTAGTGAACATGAAAAATGAATGAAGAAATCAAATAATGAATTATTTTTTATATATGTCAGAGATTTACATGACAATAAGCAACATTGGAAGAGATGAAAGGAAACATATACATGTAGTCCTACATTGATCTACATGACATATTTTAGAGAAGTCAAGAAAATATAAATCATTAGAGAAAGAGATCAGGAAAGAAATATTAGAAGCATGCAGACAGGGGGAGATATATCGACAAGGAGAGTTATCTTTTTTCCCATGATGACAAAGGGAGAGAAAGAGAAATATCAAAAGAGTAATATTCAAGTGCATGAACTCAGAGAAGGATTTTTCAGAGAAGGTATAATTTCAAGGGAAGTCACAAGAGAAGAGGAACATGAGGAGAGAAACATGTGAAGAGAAAGAAAAAAGGAATGGAAATAGAGAGAAAGAATAGATACATGAAGACATGGGGAGAATTCCCAAGGAGAGATACCCTTTTCCATTGATGTCAAAAGGGGAGAGAGCGAAACATTAATGAGGATCGATGGACACAGATGGAGCATGAGTGTTTCCATCAATGCCAAAGGGGGATATTGTTGGATAGTTGTTTTTCATTGATGTCAACCCTTGGAGAATTCTGAAATCCCTAGATATGTGGTTGATATTGATGATGGGTTACTTGTCATTGATTTCAACAAGAGTGTTTTATGTCAGAAAATGTTACAGGTGCATTTGATGAAGTCTACATGAAGCCCTAGAGGTGAGGTCATCAGACCCAAAATTGTTTGAGGAATAAGGACATGAAGGACAATGTAAATGGAGGTAAGACACTCATATATGTATAGTCCTTGGTGTTTAATTTCTAGTGATAGGTGGTACATCACATGGTTCATCACAGTTAGGGAGATATGCCTTCATGAAGTTGGAAGCCCCAAAGAATATTCAAGAAGCCCCTAATTGGTTACAAGTCAATTAATGAAAGGGTAAAGTGGTTGTAATAAGAAATTCAAGAAGCCCTAAGAATAAGGAAAGAGGTTACCTAGAAAAATTATAAATACACCTCAAGGAGCCTCCCATAAGTACAAACACTTACATTGAATATCTATCTTGTGAGAATGTTATGGTCAAATATTTTGGTCTATTAGTGAATCTGACGTGAAGTCTGAAGTTACAAAGGTGAAAGTCTCAGAGTTGCAGAAAGAAAGAAGCAGACATACAGAGTTGCAACAAGAAGGGTGTGGACATACACACGTTGCAACAAGAAGGGCATGTACATACACGAGTTGTAGCAAGGACAGGTCGTGGATCTGTGAAAATCCCTTGAAGAAGATGCCATCTCTTGTTTGTTGAAGATGTTTTGTACATGTTGGTCTTTTGGTCTATGATGATATGCTTTAGGTACTCTTCATGAATAAAGGTATGTTTTTTATGTGTTTGTTTGAAGCTTGTATCTTGGATGGTATGGAACATGCCTAAGAAATGTCTTGGAAGCCCTTGTAATACATGGTACATGGTTTCATATGATTGAGGTAATATTGATACATGCTTGATACATACTCTTGGTACTTGGTATATGGATGTTCTGGTTCATTTTTAGAGGAAAATTTCTTGGTACATGATATATGGTACATGGTTGATTATATGGCACAATTGATGCATGATTGATATGGTACATGATTGATATATGATATGGTAAAGGTTTGGTGCATGGTTGATGCACTTGTTATGGTACATGGTATGGTATAGGTGTTGATGTACATAGTTGATACATGGTATGGTACATGATTGGTACTTGGTATGGTGTTGATGTACATGGTTGATGGTTGAGGTATATGGTACATGTGTTTTTGCATGGTTGATGCACTTGTTGTGGTACACCATTGATGCTTGGTATGGTAAAGGTTTATGGTTCGGTACATGCTTTGGTACATGGTTGAGACACATATCTTGTGATGGTATGTTGTTGATATTGGTACATTCTTGGTAGTGGCATGTGTTGGTGGCATTGGACATCTAGTTGAGATGTGTCCTTGGTATATGATCCATGTGAGAGGATCTTGTTGAGTATCGGTGATAGTGACAGGTTGGTGACAATGACAGGTTGGATATAGTGACAGGTTGACTAGTTATAGGCTAATGTGACAATGGCAGTGACAATAACAATGGTAATGATTGTGGTAGTAATAGCTGGTCTACACTTATATTTCAGGGAGGAAGGACGTGGAAAGGAAAGGGGGTTGTAGCCTCCTTCTAGTTGGTGTCAGAGAACTCAGGGAGTTGGAGCTTCCTTTAGGTTTGATCTCGAGAAACAGGAGGTTGTAGCCTCCTTTTGGTTGGAGCTAGAGAATTCAGAGATTTTTTTAGGTTGGAGCCGGTAAATAGGGGGTCGTAACCTGCTTCCAGCTATAGATGGAGAATTGGGAAGTTGGTGCTTCCAATGAATGTATTCTTTGATATATATAAGAAAACATGTTGCGGGTTTCTCCTATTTGGGTTTCCACGTAAACTCTGGTGTACTTTGTATTTGATGTAATGATGTTAATGTGATGTTGCTTATGTTTATATGCTCATGATATATTGAATGCAATAATAGATGATACATTGAGGATATATTGTTGATAATATTGAAGATTATATATTTTGGTTAAAAGTGATAAAAGTACTCATATTGATTCAACACCCCCTCTCAGTATTCCAACAATTGGTATAAGAGCGAGTTCCTTGAGGAAATAGTCTAACCATTGGAAGGTAGATCATGGAGAGAAAGTTTTTGTATAGGAATGGAATACCACAGTTTGATGGTCATATTGGTCTAAAGGATGAGTTGTAAAGTATCAGAATGAAAACATTTGTACAAGAACAAGGATATGATGTTTGGGATTCAGTTGTTAAAGGATATACCACTACCAAGAAACTGAAGAATGTAGCCAAGAAGTAATTTAAAAGAAACAAAAAATAGAAATGGATTGCATCTTGGAAGGATTACCTGATTTAGTAAAAGAGAAAGTGGGAAAATGTTTATCAACTAAATAAATTTAGGATAAACTACATGATCTCTATTTTGAGGAATCTCCCATCACAGAGCCAGTGAGTGATAAATAAGATGCGAGTATATAACGCGATGAAATATGCTCTTCATGTTAGACAGATTCAAAAGAAGAAGATTGTGAAGAAGTAATAGTAGATATTGAAGTATAATTAATCAGTGCCTTAGACGAGTTGATGAAAGAAAGGAGGAAAAAAAATTCCCTTGAGGAACAAGAGGTCAAGAATAATTCTCAAGAAATTTTCGAAGAATCCCAACAGGTCATCGTGAATCTAAAATCTCAGTTGGAATAATCCAGAAGGATTGAAGAAACATACAAGATTTAGATGGAAGAGAATTAGTGTTTGGATGCCAAAATAGTAGCATAAAGAAAGGAAGTAGAGAAGAGAGAGAATATTTTGATAGATCATCTCAAGGAAATATCTAAGGATTTAAACCATCTTGAAGAAGAGTTCAGTCAACAAGAAAAAAGGCTTGAAGAATAAATCATCTCCTT
>SNQJ01S0063163.1:19609-33321 GCA_010110895.2 Picea sitchensis | reverse complement strand
ACTGGGGGAATCGACAACTGGCGGTTCTCGTACTTGCGTGACATGGGGTTGATCCCTGTCGGCTACCACTATAACCCCAGGTGAAACCACCTGGCCTGCAAGAATGGCACACGAGTAAATCCGGGTGAGAATCGAACATGAGACTTCATTTTACAAATTTCCTTCCATTTACACGACACTAGCCAATCTGTCTACACCCGTGTGGGCTCGTCTGGATTGTTATAGGATGATCACTTTGATGTTATTTATGAATTAATTTATTTTGTTCCTATTACATCTAATCGAACTTTGTTCCTATTTCACCTAATCCATCAACCTTTGAGTCGATTTAATAATTGATCTCTATTTCGACTGGTCCACCATCCCCTTTGACATAAACTTTTCCAACTTTTGATCAACCTTCTACAGTGAAAACAACTTTCCCTTGTCTTGTCCACCTAGATGGGTTGCCAATACACTTGAATTTGTCATTCCTAGTGTCGGTTATATTTCTTCAAGATGAAAAACTCACAGTCATAAGTATCATGCCAGTATTTCCTTGATGACTCTCATGCCTAAAACCTCTAACCCTATTACCTACTCAGATGCATAAGGAAAACCTGAATGGGACCATGCTATGTAGAAAAAAATGGATTCTTTGTTGAAGAATATGATCCAGGTGGATATCGGTGGCAACCCACCTATTCCACTGGCTCAAAAAACAGTTTTCCACCTTGGTAGTTTTCGACAGTTTTTCGAGTTCCAAACTTCTGGGGCCGTTTTGAGGCCCTAAACGACATTTTTTGGGGATTTGGGACCCAAGGGAATGTCGATAGCACTGCCCTAGGCTAGTTGAAAATTGTTCTTCTCAGTTATACCTTTCCAACGGGCTATCGTGCACCTAAAACAAAGATCGTATGCAAAAGGTACGACCTCGAGAAGTTGATGTACTAACTTACCCAAACGAGGCCCACATGACATTTAGCGCTTCATCCCCTAGGGTTAGGTTTTTGGATGTCTAGGGTTTTTGACATTCTTTTTTTATTGTAAAAGGCCTTCAAAGCCTCATTGTAACCATATTTTTTTGAATGAGTGTAACCGTCACATATCTTCTCAGAGATAAGCTGCCACCATTCCAACAAGCTTGTTTTCTGTTGCATTTTACAGTTTCAACCTATTTCCTTATTGAATAGAAAACCAATTTTACTGTATATATGTTATTTTGTGTTAATAATATTTTAATAATCTGTATTCATTTTATTTTTCTCATAAAATCTGGATCAGTGGTATCAACGCGATTTTCTTCTTGTTTTCTTAATGCATGTCCCCAACGAGGTCAAGGTACAAAGAATTGGGTCTCGTGCTTGTTTCTTTTGAGGAAAAAAACTCTTGCACGCCTAAGAGACCTATCATGGTAGGAGAAAAGAAATATGACAGGACAAGAGATCATTTCAAAAAAATTCTTTAAGAAGCCCTCACGCAATAGAGGAACAAGATGATGGATAGTTTCATGCAAATCCTTCGGCGGCTACCAACAGGCGACGCATCTTTCTTGAGCGGAGGCGCCGCCCCCTTAAAGGTACAAATCAACTTCGATATTCCTATATTTTAAGGTTAGATAGATGCAGATGTTGTAGATAAGTGGTTGAATCTACTAGAAAGGTATTTTTCTATCCATAACTTTTCGAATAGAGAAAATATTACTTTTGCGCTCCTCAAAGCCACTCTCCATTTCAAATATTGGTGGGAAACTTTCTGTGAGAAAAAGGAAACAGAGGAACCCTCATTATTTACAGTCACTACCACCTAGGAATCCTTTAGGGATGTTATTAAGGAACAATACTACCATGTTGGGAGTTATGACGACTTGTATACCAAATGGACCACACTGTGCCAAGAAAGAGACCAAGCAGTGCCAGAGTTCACAAATATATTCCATACCTTGCACACCAATATGGGTATCAAAGATTAAGAGATACATCTGGTGCTCAATTATCATGGTGCTCTACACAGATACATCCATACCGAAATGTAATTTATGGACATCTCATCCTTGGGTACGACCTATTGATATGTCATCAAAATCAAGTAGAAGCTCAAACAAAAGACGTGACAATTTGGGCCTGGGAACCCCTCACAAAAAAATCCAGGAAAGGGAGACCCCAACCCATAGAACAAAGGATAGAGAAAATATGGACAATATCAAGACAACCAGCCCAAGCCACAAGCAAAGAAGGACACCGGAAAGACAAATAAAGATACCGAGAAGTGGTGTGACTTCCATAAGATCCCTTGGCATAACATTGTTGACTTTCACTCAAAGAAGTCACTGGTGGCCGAAGTGAAATCCTTTGAATTAGATGTGGGTTCTGAATCTGAGTCAAAACCATAAAGGGGAAGACAGATATTGATTCGGAACCCAGTGCCACCATTTCTACCACCAATCTCTAGGATGGTGAACACGATGAGCCAGAAGAAGGAGAGAGCCTCTTCCATTCATAGATGTGGGTAAAAGGCACCCCTGCACTTCATCGTTGATAGCGGTAGCTAGAAGAACCTCATCTCAGAAGAGGTCATCAAGCAGTTGGCTCTGCCGACAATACCGAACCCACAATCCTACACCGTTGGATGGCTCTGCCAAGGAAGTGATCTCTGCCTCAACCAACAGTGTCGACTATCATATGACATCAATCCTTTCAAATATGAGTTATCGTGTAATGTTTCTCCTCTCTAAGTTTGTAATTTTCTTTTGGGCCAACCTTATTTATGGAAACGTCATGTTGTATATGAGTCTAGGCCTCATAGTGTTATTATTACTTTGAACAGGAAATTGTAAAGGATACTTGAGGCACTCTCTCCTAGTACTATTTCCTTGATCTCTTCCAACCAATGTAGGAAGGTCATCTCTCAGACTGGGAAATTTGTCTTCTTCGTGATTCTCTCTAAGAGTGAGAAAAAGATCACAACCACATCCAGGGCCTCCGCGATCGATATCTTCACACAAAAGAAGAAAGTGGATACGGTCGTGGAAGAATACTCAGATATATTCTCCTCTCCTACCAAGGTACCTTTGCATTTCTAGGTCAAGCATCCCATCAATCTGACCCCAGGAGCACCGCTACCCAATGGGCTAGTCTACTATCGCTCTCTGTTAGAAAATGAGGATATCAAGAGGTATACCCAAGAACTTCTCCACAAGGGGCACATCCGTCCCAGCTCATGTCCTTGTGGGAGCCCAATCATGCTAGTGCAGAAGAAATATGGGACCTGACAACTCTGCATTGATTACTGGGCCCTGAATAAAATCATAGTCCAAAACTGGTACCTGATTCCCCGAATCGATGACCCCGTTGATCAACTCATGGGGGCCAAATACTTCAATATTATTGATCTAAAGTCTGTCTACCACCAAGTCCAGACAAAACAAATAGATGTATGGAAGACTGCCTTCAAGTAAAAAGAAGGTATTTTTGAATGCCTGGTCATGCCCCTTGGTTCGACAAATGCTCCAACAATGTTTATGAGAATGATGGACGATATCCTATGACCTTCCACGGATACTTTTATAGTGGTTTATATGGATGACATCCTCATCTACAACAAGACTTGGGAGAAACACTTGCAACATATTCATCAGGTTTTGCACACTCTGCGACAACACAAACTATATGAAAACTTGGAAAAATTCTCCTTCGGCTTGGAAAAGGTCCATTACTTAGGATACATCATTGATCAGCATGGTGTTCATGTGGATCTAGCCAAGATCTAGGTCATCCGTGACTAGCTATCCCCAACCACACTCACTGAACTTCAAAGCTTCTTGGGCCTCACCAATTTCTATCGTAGGTTCATGCTGAGATTCTCTCATATCGCATGGCACCTTAGCCAAGTAACCAGGGGTGGCAGTAAGGTAAAATTTGTGTGGGGAATGTCCCAACAAAAAGCCTTCGATGAATTGAAGAAGCGCTTGTGCTCATCCCTGGTACTTTCATTACTGGAACTGCAACATCCCTTTGAGATCAAGACATATGCTTCATACTATGTTGTGGGTGTCATTCTCACTCAACACGACCACCCCGTGGAATATCACAGTGAGATACTATCAGATGTTGTCCATAAGTACCCTACTTATGACAAATAAATGTAATCCATTGTGAAAGCCTGCCACCAGTGGAGACATTACATTCTTGGGAAGGAGACAATCATCCACACTGATCAAAATCCACTACAGTTCATGCAGAACCAAGGAAAATTGTAGAATGACCACCATCAGAAGTGGCCAACATACTTACAATATTTCCACCTCAAAATCAATTATAAAACAAGAAGCACCAACCAATTTGTTTATTTCCTCATCCGACCTCTAGTCGTGGCACTCACCATAGTGCTAGACTCTTGCAGCCATGATACCTTTGGATGGACCCACCTCTACGATATTTGGGAAGCTCACTACAGTCAAGTTGCAGGAAAATTTGGCATCGAAAAGATAGTGGCAGTGTTGCAGAAACATTTCTACTAGTCGAAACTTCGATAGGATGTCAGCAAGTATATCAGGTCCTGCACTAATTCCAAACTGACCACTAAGAAACATGGCTTGTACACCCCTCTGCCTACTCCTAACAGGCCATGGGAATCCATCTCAATGGACTAGATATCGAACCTCTCATCCACCAAGAGGGGAAATGATTGTGTTTTTTTGGTTGTTGATTGCTTTTCCAAGATGGCGATTCTAGCCACCTGCAAGAAGAACATCACAACATAATTCACTGCCAAGCTCTTCTTTGAGTGCGTATGGGTACATTTTGGGATCCCACAAACCATTATCTCATACCGTGATATTCATTTCCTCAACTCATTCAATTCAAGCCTCTGGTCATTGCTAGATACCAAGATCATCAAATTCACTACCTTCCACCCCCAGACAGATGGCCAAACTAAGGTCGTCAATCACATGGTCATACATATCTTGTGCATGTAAAATTCAAAACACCCTCGCACATGGGATGAGACTCTTCCCGATGTCCAACATAGCTACAACCGAGCCCTACATAGCTCAACTGGACGCAACCCCTTTTAGGTGGGGTTGGTATTCCAACCATTGGGCCCTATGGATGTTTCACTACCCCTGGCGACCACCTCGGTCGACTCGTCCCCTGCTCCACCAGAAGATGACAAAGCCACCTAGTTCATTGAGTGGATCCAACACATCCTCCAACAGGTTCAGGATATTCTACATAATTCTAATTCCAAGTACAATAAGCGCCATGATCAACATCAGGTTCCACATAAGTTTCAAGTGGGTGACAAAGATTGGTTTCATTTGCAGAAAGAATGCCTTACAGGGCCCCATCGAAATATTTGCCCACTCTGTTATGGTTCGTACACCATCACCGAGGTTGTGGGTGACAATGCCTTTGATATCAACATTCCCCCCTTCCTTGGTCTGCATCCAGTCTTGAACGTGGTTCTCCTTCGGCCATATTTCCCACCATTATTGGACACCTCGGAGATAGAAGAGCAGTTGACACCAACATAGCTCAACCCTAACTACATGCAACAGGGATCCAATGATCAGATTGTGGAAAAATATATCAAGGGCACTTGAAGACAAAGGATCTAACTTTATTGCGTCGTCAAAGTAGGGCAGCTTCTGTACCAAGGCAAGTGGCTCACCCGGGCTAAATTCATCAAAAATTTCCTCATCTGTTGGGAGAACTCAACGAAATGGAGACCATTAATTCTTAAGGAGGGAGGATTGATCTAGGTGGATATCGGTGGCCACCCACCTATTCCACTGGCTCAAAAAATAGTTTTCCACCTTAGTAGTTGTTCGATAAATTTTCGGGTTCCAAACTTCTAGGACCATTTTGAGGCCCTAAATGACATTTTTGGGGGATTTGGGGCCTAGGGGACTGCCTAAGGCATTGTCCTAGGCCACTCAAAAATTGTTCTTCTCGGTTAGATCTTTCCAATGGGCTATCGTGCGCCTAAAACAAAGATTGTATGCAAAAGTTATGACCCCAGGAATTTGATGTACTAACTTACCCAAACGGGGCCCACATGAATTTTGGCGCTTCATCTCCTAGGGATATGTTTTTGGATGTCTAGGTTTTTTGACATTCCTGTTTATTGTAAAAGGCCTTTATAGCCTCATTGTAACCATCTTCTTGTGAATGAGCACAGTCGTCACATCTCTTCTCAGAGATAAGCTGCAACCATTCCAGCAAGCTTGTTTTTCGCTGGATTTTACAGTTTCACCTTATTTCCTTACTGAATAGAAAACCAGTTTTAGTGTATCTCTGTTATGTTTTGTTAAGAATATTTTAACAATATGTATTCATTTCGTTCTTCTCATAAAATCTGGATCAGAATAACACTTAGGATTTAGTTCCCCGACCTGAAAGGATTCAAGGAAGAACATTGTGAAGTGTCGATGAGTCTCCAAAACCAAATTTACCTCTGAAGGTGCTCTCAAGACTAACAAATCTCACTTGGTTGCAAAGGGATTTTCTCAACAAGAAGGTAACGAATACACTAATATATTTTCCCCTATCGCGAAGATGAACTCTGTTCGACTAATTATTTCCCCTATTTCTTGATTTGGATGGTAGAGCCATCATATGGATGTGAATATTTCATTTCTTCATGGTGACTGTTGGGCTCTAAATATGTCCTAAAAAAAACCTCTATGCATCAGCTGAAGGTAGGTGTTGGCACAAGCATTTTACTTGTTTCTTACGTAGGTTCTTACTTTCTTGTTTTCAATACCTCATCCCCCAGAGATGCAACACCTGTAAAAGGAACATCAATCGTAAAGGGAATGACAATTGTTCTGTTCAAATGAATGAAACTTCCTATAAAGGGAACAACAATCATAACAAGGGAACGATAGTCATTACATTGGGTCGAACTAATGTTGTATTAATTTCATTATAGTACTTGCCTAACTATATAATTTGTCAACCCAAGGTTCGTAAACTTATGAAGCACACACAAAGTATATGCAGGATTGAAGCGGGACTAATCTAATCTAATGTTTAAGCTACAACTGAAATTGAATCATTAATCTAATGCAGGAAGTTGAAACAAACAACTTGGAATTGAATTGTGTAAATGAAATTAATCTAGGAATGGAGAACTACATGAAGGAAAAGCAATACAACATGTGAAGAGTTGAATGAAACAACAACATATGTGAGCTCACACCAATGAATCAATCTTACATTACAATAATCAAATCAATTTTCATAACAGAATAATGAAAGCATGGAAGCCAAAACTATGAATCAAAGCTAAGAATCCCTTTCTTCCCAAATACAAATCTAAGACTAATCCAGATTTCTACTTGAATCCTAATGACTACTACTAAATGACTACTCATGAGTACTCTTAATGAATCCTTCATGAAGAGAGAGAACTCTCTTTTATACATGAGAGCCTTGAATATAAGATAACCATCTCATAATTACATATCCACTTTTCCCTCAACCAATTTCCCATTATTACAAAATATAATCCCTTCAAATCCTCACACATATCTCTCATATATCTTGGATAAGATATGCCAACCAAATCTCCATGATCTTATCCTTGGAATAGGCTTGAATTATCTCCTYAAATRTTGAAATGGTGGAGGAAGTGTTCGAGAATTCCTTTTGAATTAATCCTTCACATATTCCTAYGCATTACAAAGCTAACACATYTTTGAGATATATATGAAAACATGTCGATTTTCTAATATTTAATCAAAAATTCCCTTTTAATACTAAAATGAATAAAGTGGAAAATAATAAGGTGAAACCCAAATATATGATATCATGAAAGGTTAATGGGTCGATGAAATGTGAATAATGATGAAGGGAAAGGTGGATGGAAATATGACATTTCTGAGCCCCAACATACCCCCCAATTGAACTTGTTGCATGTCCACATGCAACTGTGCATGGATCTTCTCAAAAAATAATTGGCATCTAAATTTCGGTTTTGAGTGATGATAATGAATGTTTTTATGATGGGATTTACATGAGTAAAAACTGGTATTTTCTTATGGTTGGTTCTTGTGTGACAACCATGAATATAAAGAATGTTGGTTCCTATGTTAACAACATTCATTTTGTTATTTGTTCTCTTGTTGTTATAATAATAATTTACCCATATTCTTACTGGAAAATATATTCTATCAATGTGCATAAGGAAACATCACTGAGTATAAGAAATCCATTTTTCATATTTTTGAATCATGCCAATATGTATATCAATGCTTATGAAGAAAAGTGCAATAGAGTATCGTTGGAAAATAAATGTTGGTAAATGGAAAATGAGACGAAAAATGGAATGATGGTAGTGGAAAAATGGAGTGATGATAGTGAATAAAGTCCCCTACCCCCCAACTGAATTGGTTGCATGTCCACATGCAACATGGCATCAGTCATAGAAGTAAAAAATAAAGGGAGCTTGGTGAGGGAATTTTCCAAATTATTCATTGCTAGAAGTTGAGGAATTACATGATTAAAGTTTAGAAAATAACATACCTCCACTTACCCAAAACATTGATGAACTATGCAATAGGAATATGGTTGATGAGGTTGTTGGAGTATGGAATATGTCACTGTTGCAGGATCATGTGAAGGGTGACTGTTGTTGTAGTTGCGACAACTGTAACTGTTGGATCAAATAATGTGAAGTGAAGGAATCTGAATTGCTGCTGATGAATCATAGAAAAGAGGAAATATGAAAGTAGAACTGTGGTACTCTTTGTTGGCACACATGGGCAAACCCAAGGTTCAATGCTACAAAAAAAACCCACCAACAAAACTCTAACTATCGACCCTTTCGAGAACACCTGCAAATAATATGAAGTCTCACCCAAGGTAGAGGCAGGGGGGGTGTAGGAATCAAGTGTCTACAACCTAGCTAGGACAGAGATCTATGATCACAATACTTAACAGAGCACTTAGTAGTTAACATTCATTATAATTGAACCCTTATTCACATCGTAGGTAAAACGCTAATTACATAACAACAGAGTATTAAACAAGATCTAATGTATCCAATCACTTAACACATATAAATAGTTCATATCTAGCATTCATTCATATCACTAAGCATTAAACATTCATCCTGAATAAAGAACTAAGAAAATAAACACATGAAAAACATAGCACAAAGCACCATAACATAGGGTATACGTGGTTCACCCCCAAAGTGGGGCTACGTTCACCAACTCTTTGTCTTCTTTATTATCTTCTTTCAATCTCCTTACATGCACAGAGCCACAAAGCTAACTCCTCATAGGACATGAGATCTGCGTGCACCTCGCCAGATCCTTCTTCCCCGAGTAGATCTAGGCACAGAGCCTTCTTAAAATCACTTGCACTTAGCTCTGCAAGTTCTCAACACACAGTATGCACAAAGCATTCACAACTATTTGCACTTAGTGCACTTAGCTCTGATCACATAGATCCAACTACTAGGTCTTGTCACTCCCTCTTACATTTCCTAGATATTTATTTATACATTACAAAAGGGGCCTAAGCATTGGTAAACCCATGGGCTGACATACCATACCTGTTACATAAACCCTAAACCTAAAAAGACCTAAAAAAGG
Organism: Picea sitchensis; assembly: GCA_010110895.2. Classification (NCBI taxonomy): domain Eukaryota; kingdom Viridiplantae; phylum Streptophyta; class Pinopsida; order Pinales; family Pinaceae; genus Picea; species Picea sitchensis. Next base: position 23,735 of record SNQJ01S0063163.1, on the reverse strand, counting down.
GGGTGAGATCTCGCGATCTCCACTTCGCCTGGAGCTTCATCTTCGACCAGCCTGTCGAAGTCCCAAAATTGGTCAAACATGACCAACATTTCCAAAAACCTTGGTCAAGGGCCAAGAGGCCCCCAACACTCACCTGTGACTCGTCCTGAGTCACTCTGATCTGGGTAACTCTGCCTCGAAGGCCTTGCACTTGGATTGAGTTGCCTCGAACAGTTGCCTCACCAAAGCCTCCTGCTCGATGAACTCTTGAATAAGTTTCTCAGTCACCGATCCTTCCAGGTGTTTTTCTACCATGGTGACTACTTGTTCTAGCTGTGGACCTTGTCCCTCAATCTCCTCAAAAAGTGTGCAAGCTTCATCCTGCATTGGTTGGAGCCTATGGGTTACTTACATAAATTTACTCTGGATGGCATGGACCTATTGTTGAACCATGCGTTGTTCCTGGTACCTTTTTATACTCTCAACCACTGATAGTGGATTCAACTGTGATTGCACTATTGCTGCATGTTTCTTCGCTTCCTGGAGCTGTGACTCCAATGTCCTTAGTTTTGGGTTCTTTGCAAGGTGCTCATAGGTTTGCGCACTTCGAATGTTGAGTTTCTTGCATTCCAAGGACAATGCCTTGATTCTTTTGACTACGCTCCTGGAAGTTTCCTCTCTCCGATCTCACACTTCCTACGGAGTGCTTGGCACGACTTGTAGTTCCAGTTCTGCTATTCATGCTTGCAGCTGTGGAATGGATTCAACGAGCTTCCCCACCTGGCTCTCAATTGTTTCTTCTTCCCTCTGTTCTAAGCCCGTCATAGAGAGAAGTTCTATGGTGAATGATTCTTTAACCCCCATCTTCTCCGCGAGAAACTGTTCTTTCTCTTTCTGGATCTGCGCTCTATCCTCTTCAAACTTTTCCTGGAGGTCGTCTTTTTCTTGTTGCACAACTCGACATTTCTCTATGGCTTCCTCTTTTGCTTGCTTCAGAGCCTCTGTGGCTTATTATTTTTCCTCCTGGACACGACAAAGGAAAGCTTATGTCGCATCTACTATTTTGCGTAGCTGGGTAGGTTCATCTCCCAAATCTACTCCTTTTGATGGCAGTGGTGCAGTAGACACTGTATGGCTCGAATAAAGAGCCTGTTGTACCCCTTTAAGCTCTGCTTCGATCCTGTCAAACATTGTCTCCTGTTTGGCTTTGCTTCACTGCAAGATGTCCTCTGAGGTATTTGATACAGTGGAAATGATAAGGTCAATGTCATCCACTATAAGCATAGTGTGGAATGGAGGTTTATTGGCTTTTGACTTCTTCCATGATGAAGGATTATTTAGAGAACCCTTTCTTTTCTTGGATGTATCTATCTATGTTAGGGGATCTTTAGGCAGTGTTACTTCACCCTATTTCTGCTTGTATTCTTCCCCTTCATCCTATTCTTTGTCTACTTCGTCACCTCTTCCCCCTTCAGGTGAATCTGATGCAGTCTCCTCTGATGCGTTGTTTAGTTCTTGTACCTCTTATTTATTTTTCTTCTTGCTGTTGTTGGGTGCATCATATTCTTTGCGAGTGACTACAAGACTTCCAATGAGGTCAGGGTTGGACAATTTTGTATGTTCGACTGGTATGAAGAATTATGCAAGCCATTCCTTTGTTGTTTCCTCCATATCTTCCTCAGTGAGCCTGTAATAGGATTGGAGCTCTTCTTTGTGTTCGTCTCTGAGCGCATTGATATAGATGAAGTGAATGTCTGCGTGGAACTTCGTTATTGGACTAAACCTATGAAGTGTGTTTGACATCATGCGAGGAAAGGATTCAATGACCCTCTTCAGCTACAGGTAATAGGTGTGGAACACTAGGTTTGACTTCCATTTCTTCTCCATGTCACTCGAGTACCATAGCGTAGTGAAATTCGTAGCTAGTGGTTCAGACGACTCAATTTTAGGGAAGGTCGCTCCTTCCTGTTGAAAAGTCAACAAGAAACATGTGTCTAATTTATTTTTCCCTTAATCAAATTGGACAATACATATTAATCTATTATTTCATTCATAACTGAGTGAGTTGGATTTGTAACAGAACTATAAGTATAGTTAAGTGAGTTAAGATCATTTGTACTAGTTGTAACTAAACATGCACTGGTGAGAGTTCAGTTAATCAGTGAACTCACATGCAACTGAAGATTCACCATGGTTAACTACATGCATGTCAGATCCAGTGGAGACCCAGTTGAGATAACAGGTGAAAGGGACAGTTTGACCATCAATTGTGATTTGATAACACATGCAGCGGATATGCTTATGAGCATGTGAAAACTAGGTAATTCGAAAGATTGTGAGAATTCCAATTGCAGAGATTGTGCAGAGGAGGCAGGTTGTATGGACACGGAGAATTGGCACATGTATTTGTTAATTTGTGTATGACAGTGTGATACGATTGTATTGTACTGAGAGCTCTTGGATTAGAGTTTTGTATGAGATTGTTTCATGATTCATGATATAGATAATATATTATAGTGGGGTTTTTAGCTTTACGCTTTCCCGGTAAAACTTATGTGTTATGTGTTCTTGATATTTCACTTTGCAATTTTGGTTGTGATCGTGGTTTAATTTTCCACAAGAATAATAGTAGAAGTGATTATGTATTTAACAGTGGAGTATAATTGTTAGATCAAGAGAATCGTAGGAAATACTTAATTTGTATTGAAATTTCTACATGGTATCAGTGCCACGGAGGCCACGGAAGTGCGGTGCGAACATTATTTCATTCTTGCAGGTCCTATCTCTAGGAGGGTGCGAACTTTAATACTATAGACTACGCACAGTTCTCAAAGAAGAAATTCTCGCACCCTAGTCAAAGGAGAGGTGCAAACTTGAAGGTGATTCTTGCAAGTTGCTTAAGGGAGAAGTGAGAACTCCCCTCACCCTACATTGAAGTATAATGCGAACTTCCCCAGAAGGTTCGTAGGATATGTACTAGCAGGGTGTGAACTTCCTCAGAGAGTTTGAAGGCTAGACATTGGCAGGGTGCAAACTTCCCTCAGGCTACTCTCAGGTGGGGTGCGAACCTCCCATAGAATAGGGATTGCAGTAGTTGAGTTTTGGTGGTTGGATAACATTCGAATTTGCAGGATTTTCTTAGTACGACAGTTGATTCAAGATCGAAATGTATTTCAATGGCTTGAGGTTGGAGTATGCACTCAAGGGCATCTCGAACTACATTTCTTCGAAGGACAGGATGGAAGAAGTACTCGAAGACAATGGCTTGAAGGATTACATTGACAAAGATGTTCCTAAGCCGGATGCGATGGACACTGTAAATTTTGATGCATGGAAAAATAAAGTAGCAAAGGTGAGGAGGATTCTGTTGGAGGGAGTACGAGACCACATTGTCTCAAGTCTCCATGGGAAAACCACACCACCTGCAATGTGGATGGTTTTGATGGATATGTTCCAAAATAGTAGTGACCATAGGAAATTGGTGCTCAAATATAAACTCAGGAAGATCAAAATGGAAAAAGGTGACACCATTCCAAAATATCTCATGAAGTTTGTCCAATGTCAGGATGATCTTGGAAGTGTGGGAATAATAGTTGTTGATGATGATTTGGTGAGCTTGGTTCTCCTAGGACTTCCCAAGAGTTGGCACAGTTATCAAGACTCTGTCAATGGAAGGGAAACATTGTTGGATTGGGAATGACTATGGTCAGATCTAGTGCAAGAGGAGTTTAGGCAGAACACCAGAGATGGATCTTCATCAAAGCATGATGATGAAGATGATTGTGCTTTGACTGTCAAGGAAGGGAAATGGAAAGGGAAGAAATTCCATCCAAAATATGAGTCTAAAGTCAAGAAGTTGGATTTGTCCAAATTGATGTGTTTTCACTGTCACAAACATGGGCATCTCGCTATTAACTATGCACAGAAGAGGAAGAACAAGACAGTTGTTGGAGCTGAAACTAGTGATGCTCTTGTCTCACAATTTGAAATTGACTTCACTTTGATCGCATGCATGGATTCAAGTGCATTGGGATCGATGTGGTATTTGGATAGTGGTACTTCCTTCCACATGACGGGAGATAAAGATTCTTTCATTGACTTGGAAGAGAAAGATCTTAGAATGCATATAGAGATGGGTGATGATGGA